>CAAKHD010008741.1:34609-46587 GCA_901007705.1 Fistularia tabacaria | reverse complement strand
TTTTTTCTTTTTTTCTTATGTTAGAGATGCACTTTTTATGTGTTTGTGTGTGTGTGTGTGTGTGTGTGTGTGTGTGTGTGTGTGTGTGTGTGTGTGTGTGTGTGTGTGTGTGTGTGTGTGTGTTGTAGGGTGGGGGGCTCACTCCTGAGAGAATAGTGCCATAAACTCCCTGCCAAAAACATATCTCAATTGGCATTTACCTGGCAATAATTATTGCTTTAACTAAGTGAGATTAATTTCTGAGAAGAAACCCATTGGGACCAGCATGAGCATTCCCTATGTTTTCTTATTTGTAACCCTAAACTCCAATTCTAGGTAAGTTAAAAATATAAACATTTTTTCTCCGATCCAGATTCACCATTCTTTTTCATCCATAGAGCCTGAGGAGCACGTCAGAGAAGCAGAAGGGCGGCTGACTATGCTGTCCTCATGAGAGAAACACTAGATTTTGTTTATGCTTCCCTTCAACAAACACTGTTCACTTCTAATTAGAATGGCTGCTTTTAGGATCGGTTAAGGTCTAAAGATAGTTTCTCTTTCCCCCATCAGAATCAGCTGCGGAAATGAACCGAGATGAGGAAATAATGAAAAATTCAGCAGGCAAGCTGGAGAGACAGGGGCCAGGTGTTGGTTTAAACTGCAGGTGAAAGCAAGGACATATGGGGAGACAGGAAGGGGGGAGTGAAGAGGCAGGCGAGGGGGTTAAGGACACATTTTCCGAACACACAGAAGGAGAAAAGTAGAGACTAATGTTAATCGGGTTCTCTCATTCTATTCTCTGAGCTTCATCTTTTTCAAAGGGATATACCTTCTAAAAATGTAACTACCTCAACAGTTATAGAAAAAGGGCCTGGTGACTGTGAGAAAAAAAAATACAATATTAAAAAACCCTTTTTGCATTATTGACATATTGGGATGTGCGCTTAGTTAAGGAAATTACACAACACCAGAAAATTAGATATTGTATACCCCTAAATTTGACATGTTTTCATGGTAATTTTCGGCTTATGTATTCCTCACGTGCTGGCAGTTTATTGCGCACAAAATGTCTTTTTTAATTTTTTGTTTTTTTCTCAGGTTTGATGGATTTTGTTTCTGAATCTAAGAAAACTTCCTCCTATTCAGTAATTTCTACCTGGTTCGTTTGTTGAACGTTACAGGTGATAATATCTTGTCAATTTATTATCAAAAACGATTCAAAGTAATGAGGTGATTCAATACATTTTAACATTCTCCCTGAGCCAAATTTAAGGCTTGAATAAACGTTCACCTAAAGTCCTTCTGTTGGCGTGGAATGAAACATAGTAAGTATTCCTAACCATTCACGGCAGCTTGTTGAAAGATCTATTTTTGTCCAAGAGCCCACTTTAAAACACTCACCACAGCACGTAGGATTCTGATACAATAGTTTCTTGCAACAGCCCATCAAGTACTTCAAACCCCCATTCAGTACATATGCGGTGATGACAGCCACCTGCTTCTCCTCTGTCTCAACTGTCACAACAAGGCATATGAATTCACTGCAATTTGTTCTGAGGGGGGGATTTTTTCAAGCGCAGACAGAGCACTCACAGTTCCCCGTGGTTTATTCAGAGCTAAAACAAACTGCTAGTAAAGTGTCTGGTAACAAATCTCCTCTGCAGGACTCCTTCAGCCACAAGGAGAGTGAAAGTGTGACAGCAGCGAGCATTCAAAGTCTCTGCTTGAGCATGCAAATGGTGAGTTATCAATGAGAAACGCAAAAGGAGGTGCTGATGCAGAAACACAAATAATTGCATCTTAGCATCCTCCAGATACCACAATGTAAACAGCCCCAGTCTACGCAGCCACAGCAGGAATTGAAGTAATTATTTTTAGATCAGCATTTGTATATCTAACCATGTTGCGCCGCTAAGTCACCTAAGAATAAACATTCAGAATGAATCTACATGGTTTGTTGTTACCTCATTTAATATAACTTGCAATATCCATTCCAAAAATGTCTTGGTTCTCTGCAGGAATAATAGAGTGGTATAAAAGTGTAGACAAGATTAAATGTTCAGTATTCTAAAACTATTATTCTCTCAACTCCCCTTTTAAAATAGATGGTGCCATAATTATGCTGGAGAGCTGCCATATGGGTAAATATTGTTTGTTTTCTCCTTCCCACTCTGTCTCCACCGAGAGATGCTCTATAGATGCAGTCTCTGCCAAGAGATGGTACATCATGTCCTTTAATAGGTAATTGTTGTTTAACGTCGCACCTTTTATTTGGCAGATATTTCAGATTTCATTCAGCCGTCCATATGTCACCTGAGTAACAGGCTCGCTGATTAGCATCAAAGAGCTGTGATGCCTTTAGAATAAGAGAAGGTTAGTGCCTCCTTTTGCCGCCTCAACTCTCTTCTTACAGGAAAGCGCATGTCCTGCCGTGCCAAGGTGAGCTCTGCTGTGCGTCCCTGTCCCTTCTAGTCTGCAAAGCATTGTGTCAGAGAGTGACATGCTTTGTGTCTCGTAAAGCTGTTCCCTGTCGGCACAACAATGGACCAGCAGAGGAGCAAACGGCAGAATTAGCCTCGTGTAAAAGCCCACTGTAGGTATGGCAGAGAGGGGGGGGATACAAATTTATCATGAAAGATGTCATTACCATGCCAATGATTTCTCAGCGAACACAAATTACCACTAATAATAGACATTTAAAAATCAGCCAAGGGCTTTTAGCCAGGAGCTGTATTAATGGAAAACTGTTTGTCTGTTTATGAGCGCTATACACTGAGTGCTGGTGAGAGTACCGATGGAAAGAGACAGAGTAAGATAAGCACTAATACGAATCTGTAGGGTTGGTTTTTTTTTTCCTTTTTTTGTATTTTTCTTGCTAATTGAGATGTCTAGACACATTCAATTGAATCTCACTGAGATAAGGAAGTGGGGCCGAACTATCTTGGTGAAGAATAGCACACACAAAACCACTTACTGAGTCTGAAAGATTCCCATTCACACCCCATGTAATGCAAGGCTTATCAATGTGTTTTTTTTTATGCACATTTTTCTACTTTGTCTTTTAGGAACAATAGCAGGCAGTTATATGAGGTGAAGAACTTTAATCTACACAACATTTGCAGCCTATTTAGGAAATGAATTCATCCGAAATTCACAATTAACCAACAAGAAAAAAATATAACACAGAAGAATTACATTCCTACAAACATGTTAAAGGCAAGGAAATTTGTGAACCACCAAATTGTCATTCATCTCTTTGAAAGAGCTTCACAAGGTTAAAGACTCTTTCACTCCCAGTGCTGGGTGTGTACACTAACAGGAACCTGGCTTATAGAAACACATGCAGGCATCTTTTTTTTTTTATATCCTACCTTTATGATCAACTATTGTGAATAAAATTACATCGTGTTCAAATGTCGTTATTTAACCAGCATGTTGGACTCAAATGGAAACTACAAGAAAAAGTCCAAAAGCACATTTATGGACATATTTTGACTTTAGTGAGAAAGGCTTTCCTTCTTTTCCTTCCAGCTCCTCCCTTCAGGGGGTGCCACAGCAAATCAACCTCCTCCATCACCCCCTAATTCTCTACTCTCACACCAACTAACTTCATGTCCTCTTTTACCATAAATCTTCTATTTGGTCTTGAGAGAGAAAGACCCGGAATAAACAATAAAAGAAATGTAAATATCTAATAATTATGATTTTTCTGAATCAACCAATTAATGACTCATTGATCCAAATAACTGTGATGGTGACTTGAAGACACGGCACCCAGAGAAGCATATTCCCAATTGGCACTGACAAATACTTCTAATCCAATTCAGTTGTGACTTTGCATCCTCTGAAAACCTCTCTGAAAACCACTGAAAAGTAACATTAATATTTGTCATATTCAAGATGTAAGTGTTACTTGTGTAATTATGGCTCCTTTATGAACCTTTTCTTTTTTTGTGGCTCTCATCTCACAACCACCACTTTGGAAAACCCTGCTAAACACGGCTGAGATGAAACACAAGCTAACGATTGGAGACCACTGAATTACTTTTTTTTCTTTGAGACTGTGCTATTCACATTCTTGTGGCCGGTTTCTTGTCTGCTCCTATGAAATGTCACAGCACCACGGAGCTCAGTCATAGCTTAGGAAATGTAGCTTGACAGAGAAACACGGGATTCTGTGAGAATGAGAGGGAAGCAGGTTCAAAGATGCATGCAAAAAGCCACAAAGAGAGCAGAACACAGTCAACAAAGACAAAATCAGAAGCTTAAGAGATTTACTACTTCTGAGTCTGTCGCTGTTTCATGCTTTGACTGCATATATAAGAGACAATGGTCACTCAGTGAGGTTTTAAGGTTATATGCCCTATAGCTCTTCATCTTCAGATTCAATCTGCAGACTGAGTGATATAAAACATATAAAAAAATTATTCAAATTGTGGCTACACATCCATCTGCTACACTCTGGACATCCTGGTTTTAAAATTCAGAGCTTCAGAGCTATTACCTCATGTTTGACTGAATCACGCACCACATCCATCTACTTTAGTGCCTTGCAAACACACACACACATACACACACACACTAACACACACATTTATGAAGGCAAAGTGGGCTTAGGGATGCAGAAGCATGCCCCTTCCACCATAGGGTGTTGGGGACTAAGGGGTCAAAGGGTAACTAATTGTGCGACACATGGAGGTCGGCATTTATGTGGCAGAGCAACGGAACACCTTCTGGGTATCTCTTAAGAAAAACAAATGAACCCCGACCTCCCTCCTGATGACAACGGTGCCAGTGAGAGAGCACACCCCATATCTTCATTTGGACAACAAAGTCAGAGGCAGAGCACCGATGCTGTTCCAGTGGCTACATGCAGAAGACATTTTAACGGATCTGACGTTCAGTTCAAGTTCTTGTCTGGCTTCTAAACTGCTAAAGTCCTTTGTATGGCCTTTTGCATGAGATAGATAAATACGTTTCTTCCTCACGGCAACACATACTTTTGGTAAAAACAAAAAAACGCACTCTGGTCTATCAAACAACATTCTTGTGCAAGTGGTTATTTCTTTTTAGAGACCCCATAAAAAACTAAACTTAGCTCTACTGTCAAACTGTTGGAATTCCTAAAGAGCAACTCCCTGTTTTTAGAGGGACATCCTGAACGGAGCAGAACAGCAGATAGTTATCATGTCTCAGCAGTCAATAATTAGCTGTTTGCGCGGCATGACTGTCAGTGCCTTCTTATTTAACCATATCCCCGTAGACATCCCAGCCTTTACCTGCTGTGCCATCATCAGTATTACACTTTGAATTTTACTGTCTGGAATGTACTTGCAGATGAGCTGGAGGTGAGTGTGCATCTGTGTGCTAGTGTGTGTGTGTGTGCATGTGTGTGTGTGTGTGTGTGTGCACCATCCTGTTGTAAGGAATGAATGTGTATGATGGATGGATAAAATCCCATGAAACCTTCTGTCTAATGGAAAAGGTATTGTAATAGGGGGTCTCGGGATCACCTAGAGAAAAGGAGTGTCTCACTTTCATGATTAACAAAATGTCAGGAGGATTTCCTTTCCTAAACAGTGACTATGGTCGTGTGCAGCTGGCAGCCAAACAGACCCGGTCAGATGCCACCTCTTTTGCTCTATTGCCTACGGCTTCTGCTGTGTTTTGGAGACAAGAATGACCCAGACCCCTGTCAACAGCTGGAAAAAGCATAACTCGTTTTGCCTTGTGAAATAAAAATAACACTGCGATGTGTCCTGCTGCTGGTTACGCCCCGAGGAGGTCTGTTTTTTCTAGCGAAGCGGGTCACTGTCAAGCAGAGCTGGGCCTATAAAGCTAACAAAGATCAAGGCAGCACTTTCCTAGCCTCCGTTTTTGCTCTTGACTTTTCCTGTTTTGACAGGAAACAGGAGATGATAACACAACCACACAAGCAGGCCGATATTGCCTTTGACCTGCTGCCGGACTTCACTCGCGTGGCAATATCTGTTGTCTTTAGAAGACCTAGTGCCCAAACACGAAAAAAAAATAAAATTGCCCGAGACAAATTGGCTTCATAAGGCTAGCATGGTCAAAGAGACATTATGAACACATACAGTAGACATCACACCTGTCCTATTCACAAGCTTGAATAACTTTTTCCAAGTGTGGCCGGTCTCGTGCTCGTCAAACAGCTCGCTGATACCCAGCAGCGTGCCAGCAGAGTGATCCACAAAAGGAGCGCAATAAAACAGACCACCAAAGTCACGGACACAAGACTGAAAGAAGAGAGATGAAAGCTTCGGTGGTCGCCACGGGGAACCAAACATACATGGCAGAGGTGAACAGAGGAGCAATGTCAATATCTAGCCGAGAGAGGAAGGGAGGGGTGGCACTGTGGAGGTGGCTTTGAAGGCCACAGGAGGTGCAGATGGGTAAGGTCTCTTGTCCGAGGGTCTTTTTTGGAATGTGGGCCTTTTATGTTGTTAGGAAGCACACTGTGGTGAGACACAACAAGTGGAGTGACGGGGCCATTAGAGGGTCTTTGTTGATGGCGAGAGAAGCTCAAAGGAACGAGACACTTTGATTGCCGTCTCTGATCCCCCAATAGTCTTTGTTTATGAGCTAATTAAGCATTGTTCAGTTGGTGCAGGAGCCTTGAGCCCTCCATCCCATAGCGCCACCATCCCTGTAAATGGCTACTGTAAGGCTTTTACAGCACCTTCTATAACTTAACAACTAGCGGGAAAGTCTCACCCGGTAGTTGTTTTTGAAGGAAAGGAAACCTAGGTGGAAGTGAATTTTGCGAAAGCACATATGAAATAGAAGGAAAACATCGATGGTAGCCTGACGGGTCAAATCCAGTTCAAGCGTGGCCTCCGGTGACCGTTTCCGGGGGAGTTCAAGTGTGCCTTGGTTTCACCCCTCCTAAGGGGCTGTGGAGCAAAAGCAGTTTCACCCTCACAAAGAGATGAAGACATAAATACCCAGCGTGGGTTGAGAGGAGGCAGAGGGGTCAGTAGATGGACAGAATGGGTAGGAGGGGGCAACATATTGCTAGATGAATGTGGTAATGACCGTGTGAATGGAATGTTATAGAGAAAGCTCACACAGGGGAAGGAATATGACAAATATGAAATACTTACCTGTGTTAGAGGCCAGGGGGAGGGAGATTGAGAGAAGTATGTGAGAAAGAACAGAGGAGATCTTAAATTAATGCCAATGACAATGAAATGACAATGTCAAAGAGGGGCTAGCTGAGTGACGGTATACATTTACAGTACAGAGTGCCAGAATTAAAGATGAAGTCCAATGTTTGTTCCCGTGGCCACCCCTAGAAATGGTGACATTGCTTGAAATTCCAAGTACAGCCTAGCTGACACAAAACCGTGTAAAACACTGTCTGCAAATAAAGTCACGTCTTCAAGTTTTACTCCCTGCTGTCTGTCTGAACTTGCAGTGGACTTAGGTGAGTGACCAGGGTTTTGTTGCATCCAGGTCTTGTTGGCTTCCTGGCGGGGTTCAACCAATGGTCTGCTCCAGGAGAGCTTCCCTTCTCTTCACATCTCAAAGTGCTTCTGTATCTCACAGACCCCTTCCCGGAATATGTTTGTTTCATGGGTAAAGAGCAGAAAATGACAGCCATTAAATCGAATTGAAAAGTTTCCTAAAACAGACCAAAAATCCAGATCCGAAATGAGATGAGAAAAAAATTTGGCACACTTTATGATGTCAGCAGAGCACTTTGAATAAGAAAAAATGCCAAAGAAAACCAATCCACACAGTTAGGTCAGAGAAAATTTGTGAACGTGAGAAAAAATGTGAGTGGTAAAATTTTGAAAATGAAGACGAAGAGGAAGATTACCTAAATGCAACGCAAGACATAAACAATGCATTTGCACGAATAAAGTGCAAGCAATTCTTTCCGTACTCAGGCATCACTTTGCCCTGCTCTGGAAGGCCTGGCAATGTTTCCCTTCAGCAAAGACTCTGGCTTTTAAAGACAATGTTGAAGAGATACTCAGGCACAAATGCAAGGGATGTAGAGGCAGATTGAGACTTGTAAACACAGAGGTTTAAGTTTAAGTGCCTAACACGCACCCAGGAGATAAAACAGCCTCGAGCTCTTCAGCAGAGAGGGTGACATCATAAAATAGAACGGCAGTAACAAGAGGGGAAGCATAAAGGACAGATCTATTAATGGGAGTCACTGCATTGAAGAGAGGGAAAGGAAGGTTTACTCTTCAAGCATCTGTGTGAGACTTTACATTTTGGGATGGTATTATTTCTCAACGGATGAACAGATTAAAATCAGAGTCTTAATCCGATTATAGGTTTCCCACTGATCTCAAGTTAAATTCCAGTTCGGTTTGTGGGGAAATATGCTCGGGATGAATTACAAGTGCGATTGAAAAAACAAAAGGAAGCTCCCAAGCATCAGTGCGTAAGCAGTTATCCACAACACGCCAAAGTGAATGCTCTTTCTGTGAAAGGCACAACTTCCTTGTCAGCTATCCCTACTTTGGATGCTTGGCTTTTCATGAACAGGGCTTGGTGACAGAGACTTTATAAAAACTACTGTATTTTGATTGACTTTTCTGCTTAAAATCCATGAAAAAAATCCATACAGTTAAAGTTGACCTTTTCAGTGTTCTGCCTGTTGAGAAATTTAGCAGCATCATTTTAGATGGGAATGAAAGCAACTCTCCTGCCATTTTGAGGAACATATTACTGTGCCATTTCCTTTCAAATGTCAGCAATTAAATTGCAAAGTCTAATCTTTCAGATGTCAAACAAAGAGGGAAATTGAAACGCACCCTTCTGCACATAGGTGCTTTTGTTTAAATGGTTTTGAGTTTGGATAGGTTACCATTTAATGTTCCAGGAACATTAAGCTTGAGCAAAAAAAAAACCCAAACACAAATATGGTGAAGGGTATGACTTGTGACATAGATTCCTCAGGAGATTTGCTCAACCGGAAACAACCGTTTTGCTAACCGGCAAGCTAACAGCTGGGCATGGCATGACTCATATCAGAGCTTTAATTCACACTGTTTTAGCTACCAGTTTGGCCTAACTGAGTCCCAGAGTAATGGTATTGGCAACTCCCCTTCTCCATCACTGCCTCCATTAAATTGATCACCATTAGCGCCGCATGGTGGACTGAGGAGAAAACACTGATTCCGATAATGCTAACATAAATTGGTGGCAGTTAAGTTTGGACAAAATGGATGACTTTTAAGGTAAGTTAGAAAGGATAGAGAGAGAGAATGCTCTTCATCTCTTTTATTTTCACCTGACAATTACATGTACATTCACACATCATCAATATACATCCTAACGCTCAGCCGTGGGGACGGACACTCAAGCATGAAATGAACATGAGCAGCATGAACTTTGACTGGTATTTTTTACACTGCACTGGGATTTATGGAACACTACATATGTATCTGACTGTGCTCCTGACCAAGAAATAAGAATGGCGGAGCACTTTGCCAGCAAGCCGAGTTAATATAACCCATCACAATGAATCTACTATTCCACAAACACAAAACAATACAGTACAATTACAGAAACACACAAGCATTGCATCACCCTGACAGGAAAGGATGCACATAAACAATTGGCGTCAATTAATTCTCAGGCATACATGAACGATCCTGTACATAGAATGTTAGCCAATCAGTTGTTAAACTATTCTTATCTTTTCCATCTTAAATCTTATAGTTGATGAACCAAGCAGTTCAGATGTTTTTTTCTGTAATGTTATGTACTATAATATGACCAAACAAATTCAAGGTTATGGATTGTTCCATTTGTTTAGACATTCTGCAAATGTTTTCAAATAATAAGACCTATAACTGCTTCAAAGAAAAAACTTTACTGATAGTTTTTTCAAGATGTGTTATTAGCGGTGGTCATTTGCAGCCTTCTCATATCTTGACCGATCTCATACACTTCCCTCAGTGATGTCCACCCTTCACTCGGCGGGCTCTCGGAAGGCAAACGGTGCCAAAGACAACAAGTGCTTACAGCTTTCAGAACAGTCAAGCGAGAGGTAGAAGCTCCATTTATATCCGACAAAGAAGAAAACAAACAAGGCAATTTCAAACCGAAGTTAGGCACTTTACTCCACTTATCCCGTGTTTGCTGTGAATGCAGGAGCCACACCCAGACAGCCAAGTTTGCTTTTCTACATATCCATCTTGGCAAGTATGCACAGCACTGGCATTCTCTTTCAGCACATTGTTATAAGCCAAGCGATTTGTCTGCTTCTGTAAGGCCTACTGTCGACTGAATACGGCTTATAGAGCCAGCAAGAGATTAATACCAACTCACAGCTGCTCCGATTATGTGTACCATCTTGTACATTTATCCCAGCAGATATGTTTTCCCCAATACCTTGAATCAGACTCCATAATTGACAGCGGTCTGCATATTGTACTAGACTTTGACATGTAACTGTGCAGTAGGTTCCCAGTGAGACCATTCAATACACACAAACAAGTCAATCTGATGAATTCCCACTAGTCCCACTTCTCTGTTGCATTTTTTTTCTTTGCTCATTGACATTTCTGCTTTCGCTGCTTTGTCCTCGGGCTCTGAAGCATCACATCACCCTGGTAGCCCGGACCATATCATTATTGTTTCATTACAGTCTGGCTCATTGTTGCAAAGCTGCAAACTCTCTCTTACATAACTTCTGCCATGCTTAGCACTTTACACTGATATGTTAACAATGAGGTCAGAGTAAATGTAGGTTTCAGTCAAAAGAAATTCTTTCCAAAGAAAACCAGAAAAAAGCCTCACTTCTTATTTCCTAATTGGGTCTTTCAGCCTCAGGTAAAATATTCAGCTCAATTGCGACGCACCATTCCAATTTGTCCTTTTGCAAAATTGAAATAAACCCAATAATATGGCACAGACAAGTTACTGTTGCATAGCAAAGTTGTCTAAAGGTATCATTAAGCGCAATTTGAGAATTAGGAAGGGTAAAATTAGATCATTACCATTCTAAAGTTCATTGATACAGAGAATAGGGTTAGATGGAGAAGGTTGATTCACTGTGGCGAACCCTGAAAGGAAAAGCCGAAAGGAAAAGAAGAAGACCATTCAAATGTTCGTACAGTAGATACAATCATAGCGTAAAGATTTGAGTCACTGGAAAAGAAGGAGCCTTTATCTGACAGAACTGCTAAAGTCAGCCCTACGGTCTGCAAAAACAACTCTATTTGACATCCATGTCTCTGATGCAGAGCAAATAGATATGATTCAAATTGCAGGTCTGTGTGGCAAATTTCCTTTCCTATCTAGACACATATCAAAGGTCAAAAATAGAAATAAAAATGAATGTCTGCCAATTAAGCATTCAGTTATTTAATTTAATGAGTTGGAAATTTAAAGAGCAAACAGACAAGTGACAAACTGAAGCTTTGACATTTCATAAAAGCTGAAATGAAAGCAGCCTTTTTAGAATCATTGTCACTTCTCTGAGGCAAATATATCTCTGGCAAGATTTTATTAAGGAGCTTTTATTAAAGCACATAAAGCTCCATGGTCTCCAGCACTTGGTGCTTCTCACCAGATCATTATTGGGTAATGATGAAGCTGGTCTACTCTGTGGCACACTTGGACCAGATATTTTGCTTGACACTTGAAAATTGAGGACCATATATATTTGTCACCGCAACAAAAAATGAATTCAGCAAAGTAAATACATAGGTCCACGCAGCTCTTCATTAATCTGCTCACCTGGACAGGTATCTGAAGGAACATCTGGACTCTTCTCTGCTCTGCAGACTTCACAGTAGCATGCACATGCACCAGCATGGGCCAGATGGCAAGAAAGGGACACGTGTGTGTGTGTGTGTGTGTGTGTGTGTGTGTCTGTGTGTGTGTGTGTGTGTGTGTGTGTGTGTGTGTGTGTGTGTGTGTGTGTGTGTGGGGGGTGCATCTGCTGGGAAACCTCAGTCTGTGCTTGTTTTTCCTCTCCCCCTACGCATCTGGGTGTGTGAGCG
>CAAKHD010008741.1:0-34589 GCA_901007705.1 Fistularia tabacaria | reverse complement strand
GTCTCTGTTCTGCTCTGCGGGCGTGTCAGTGTGTTTGTGTGTGGTGTGGGTGTGTGTGTGTGTGTGTGTGTGTGTGTGTGTGTGTGTGTGTGTGTGTGTGTGTGTGTTGGGGGATGCATCTGCTGGGAAACCTCAGTCAGTTCCTGTTTCATCTTGCCCACTATGGATCTGGGTCTGGGAGCGCACTGCAGACAGGAGGAACGACAGTTATTCCAGCTGGGAAATTCCTCAACCTCTTCCAACGGATTCCTTCACTCAGTGCAGATTAGAGCCACACCAAATCATCACTCCTTGCATCTGTGCACCCTTATCCATGTCCTGCGCTTGGCTTTATAGGAATCTACCTTCTGACAACAAGGTAGGATGAACAACTTGTATCAATTCACTTTCAGCCCTTCAAATTAAAGACGAAAAAACTGAAATAGCAGCAGACAGTAACAACATGGGCATTGGTTTCTGTGTTGTCTGGTGATAAGAAAGACAGTCTGAGTCCGGTGAAATACAGTGACTTTGAAAAGCAGGATAAAGCAGGAGAGAAGCACTCTCCAAAGTTACACTACATTGGACAGCATTTGCATTGTGCAGCGCCCAGGTGGAAATGAAGGCTGAGAAATTCTGAAAATGAATTTAATGTTTTAACCTCAAGAAACGCATTTCCCTGCTATACCCTGAGGAAAAATTGCATTCACTCCACTGAGCCTTTCATTACATGCTGGGGCACCCACTGCATTGAACAGTTACGGAGGCTTTGTAGCACTTAACATTTTTCATGCCACGTGCCTTGATTAATTGGAAGAATAAAAGATATGACTTTATACAAAGCATTCAAAGATAGTGTACTTTTTTCTCTAAATTGAAAAAAAGGAGTATTTAAGACCTTGTCATTTTTCAATAAATCAGGATTTATGCAATGTTTATACCAAAGACCCAGGTTGCAATATTAGAATCAAAATTATACGTACATATATTGCACTTTTGTTGTGTATTTTATGTATTTTCGAGAGATATGAGCATTTAAGAGGATTCTTCGATTTTGCATCATCTCACTGAGAAATGCACTATCACGATGCTGTATTATCATATAGATTGGATTAAAATGACCAATTAAACACTGAATTGAACTGAGAATCTGGTTTAGCAGTTTTCAATCATTTCCGCCAGTTTAGCGATCAAAAAACTATCAACAGGAGCTATGAAGAAGTGGACATCATGGCCGCAAACAGAAAGAAATATGTTCCAAATATTGGTGCATGACAGCTGTGAAGAGACTACAGGAATTAAACAAAGCAGTCTATAGGCAAAGTGGTAGCGGACAGCTGCTAAGGTTCCCAAATACAGTATGACAAGGTAGCAGGGAGCCATGACTGATGTCTGAGGCCTTTACACCACTTGACACTAGATTATCACTCTGCAGTTTAACACAGACACATACCATAAAGCAAAAGTCACCCTGCACAAAGGGATGGACAGCTTAGCCCAGAGCCTCCTGTATTCACCCTATGTCATCGCTCATCTCCTCCAACGCTCTCTGGAGTGAAGGCACTTCTGGGCAGGCACACAACACACACACACACATCAGTGAGAGCCTCAAGGGTTAAGTTGCTTAGAGGTGAACGGGACAATACGGACATAATGCTCTGTTTTAACCCAGTGTTAGATCAACATTCACAGCCTGAGGGGATGGGTTTCATACAGTCTTTTTCTATTCTTCTCTAACCATCAGTCTGCGGGTTACCTGCTTCTGTTGCCGGCCTCCTCCGGCATACCTGACAGCGTACACCTGCTCCAGAACAGGTCAGCCCCCTGAAACTCTAAACCCCCATTAAGGCTTGGAAACAGACAGAAAGGTCAGGGGTCAGTCAACAAAGGAGAGGTCATACCCCCCCTCTTAACTTGCCCAAGGAGTAGTAGCTTGGCAGCTTCATCTCCATCCCTCCTGGTTGTCACCCATTCCTCTTACACACTCTTTTGTGCTATCATGAACAAAGAAATGGTCCTGTGGCCTTCTTGGCCATGGCAACCAGCCACTATACATCATTTCTTCCACTGCAGTTGAATAAGTTAAAAAAAAAAAAACTGCGGAAGGCAAGAAACATGCCATAAAATTCAAGAAAGTTCAAACAAATTAATTGCCCACACTAGAGTTTTACTGTACAAATTAGTAGGGGGAGGGGAGTTCCACAAAGAAAGCAAGACTCATGAATGTAAAAAAATGTTATTGACTGTTTTCCTGGGAGCAATTGTTTATGACATAAGGTTGATTAATGCCTTCAGTGATTCAGGAGAGAAAAACTGATATCTGGCATATTGAAAGATTTTGCTAACAGCTTTGCCCTTTGATCGGATGCAGGGTCAAGCTAGGAAAAAAGCAGCAACTCAACCATGAATCCAAATCGAGTCATTTGGGAGGTTTCCTATTCCCGTAATTTATTAATTCTACACGAAAAAACTGGCAAAAGCCCGATGGTACATTAAATCCTGCAGCCACATTCATGGTCACACACAAACACAGCATCCATAATGGATTTGGACACACTTTGCATATCATCTGTGCATCATCATCTCACAATTAGCCTTCAGGCTGCACTGTCTAAATCATAGATTTTAATTTTATTCTCTCCTTGATCTCCATCGTGATGCGTTTGTTCAGTTTATTTTAAGTACAACGTGAAGATCATTAGTAAGGTGAGACGTGGCCACAGATGAACGGAGTAGACGACAAGTTCACTTCAACAACATTTCCGAGACACCCAGGACATTCTCCATTAATCACCTGGTTTCCTGTGGAGCTCCCAGGGCCCTAACTGAATTCACATCCGCAACAAAACTTGATGTGACTAACAGTGCAATTTTCATGCCTTTGGTTTGTCCCACAAAAGATGTGGTCCATGATTTGAACGTGTGGATGTCCCAACCCTGATGCCAACTTTAGCAGAAAATGAGGGAGCCGACAAGCCCGTTCGGTTTCTTCTGTTCGCATATTTTCACGAGCCAGTAGAAAGTCAAGCATTCCGTTACTTTGATTTGTTTCTGTCTTGTGTGGGATATCTATGGCTGGTTATTGTGTTTCATATTTCTTTACTCTGATTCTTGTAGGTGCAGCTGACCATGTCCACAGCAGTATATGTTCTGCAGCCACTAACACCTACGCGAACACAAACACACTGGGAATTTGATTTCATAAGCACTGAAAAGCACATTTTGTTACCTCTGGCCTTTACTTTTTGACACTCTGATAGCTTGTACTCGAAGCTGAAAGGAGCTTAAATTGGGCAGCTTTTGCTTTTAATCAAAACAGAAATTAAATGCATCAGTAGAAATGCATATCTAGGTAATAGTCAATATCTCTAGGCAACTGCATCCATGAGAACCTAATAACCTAATGTGTCACTGACACTGACTATACATTTTCATGATGAGGATGAGAACACGGGCACAAAGATCACCCTCCTCTCTTCATCTTTTGCTTGAGCTAAAAAAGATATAGAAATAGTAAAACACTGTCTTTAATTGGGGTTTTCTGACCCCTAGGTCACTAAACAATGTACAAAAAATGAAAAGGCATCCATCTCCAGAAAGCATTTGAATGATAGGACCGATGTAACGGTCTGGCTTATGTTTACCCAGTAGTTAATGCACAGAAATTCCAGTGTGTTATTCCAAAGGTCCACTTCCTCGATTGGACTCCTAACACCAGGGAACAGTTTCTTGCGTTGAGTGCTGAGGGGGGATTTGAGAACACAAACAAAAATCTAGAATTCCTTGGAGCGTGTGAGCGGTGAACTTCTCCTGGGACAGCCTTCACGTATAAAAGCACATTCACTCGACACAAGCACTCTTCCTTTTATTTTAATCCAGTCTGTATTAGCACTGTATTCAAACAATGCGTCTACAGCCAGGGTGACAAGGAGTGGGCTGTCTGGGGACTAAGCCGACTACATCTCCACAAAAATGGGCGGGCGGATGGAGAATGAGGGGAAGTGTAACCTCGGGTAAACAGTCTCATTTTTCCCATGACGACCACAGATACAATAACAACCTCCCTGCAGCTCCAGTAGGTAGCGCAGACACAGCAGCAGGTCACTTGAGTCACCTCGCTGACCTTATCCCCTCCACGGAGGACGCAATTCGGAAGCAGTCATCCGTAACCGTGTCCACACTGCGGGACCCAACAGGTGAGCAGCCTGAACTCAAGGAAGCAACGACATTACAATGCATCAGCTGAAGCCCATGCATGATATGTAGTGGGTAAAATAACAGCACCCTTACCATCTGAGCATCGCTACTCAGTTTAGCCATCAACAAGCTCTTGATAGTCATCCCCTACCACAGGGAGCATGCGATGAAGATGACAAAGCTCCACTGAAGTCAGCTCCCGTGAAAGATAGTGCCATTTAAGGAGGGATATCATGTGTTTAGAGGACGGACTCACCCGAGTGTGGACCTGAATACAGATCTGACATGCACAGATAAGTGGACAAAGATAAGACCACACAGACTGATGTCTCACACAAAGAGCACAGGTGCTACAGAAGGTGCCCCCCGCTAGCCTGGGCCCTGTATGAAAATCAGCCACTGCGGACTGAGGCTGCCCCCTGAAAACCCATACGAGAGGGACTGACCCAACGGCAAACCAGGCCCGCCACAACAACAGTCTCAGAGCCTATATTTAACAGTGGTGGGAATTGTGGGAGCAACCATACAGGAACACTTTCAATGCACAACGAAGGTCGACTGGGACTTAACTTCCTCTTCAGTCTCCAATGTGAGAGGCTCGCTAATTTCAACCCCCGAACCCCACCCCCCACCCCCCACCCAACAGCAAAATAAAGAGATAAGCATTGTTTAGCCAAACAATGGGCTACTTTTAAAGTCTCAGGAGCTTCCATTTTCACATCTAGGGCCAGCATTGGAAAGCAGGAATGGCCACAAACTCCTTAACAAGTGGATGGTGATAGCTTTCTTTTGGTACAGTTAAAAATCGTCAAGTGTAGCTTTTTAAACTGCCTATGAACATCAGTTAAGGTTAGGTGTAGACAGCCCTGAGGAAAAGAGACAGAGAAGCTGCTGACAGAGCAGGAAGAAATGTTTTCTCACACTAATCTGGGTCTAAGTCTTCTGTCATTATTATTATTATTAGGGAATAAATGTGGAGCAGGTGATGGTGCGGTTACAGAATTTATACACACCTTTAATGAGTTTTGATCCACCAGCTTCCGCAGCTCGGAGACTTTCTTTTGACAGTTTTGGCAAAAGACTCCCTTCTCCTCCGACACGGGAATAGAAACCGCGCCGGCGCCCTCAGGAGGAGGCCGGCTGCTGCACCGCGCGTCCTCCGCGGAGTGGAGTCTTTTCCCGGGGGTCGTCGGAGACATCCCAGTCGGACATCCCTCGACCTTCAAAAGCAAAAGAAAAAAAGAGAGAGATGCGTTTGAGGTCAATGCGACACACGCGCACCTGCGGGGTGTCTGCGGGGAAGCGGGCCAAATCCCGCTGCCTTGACAACGCGTGTGCGCGCACCTGTCAGAGTGCGCACTGAATTCGACTTTTAATCCGAATGCAACGGACACGACAAAAAGTCACTCGTCGCATCGGATCACGGAGCGCTGAACTTACGGGAGGAACGCGGCCGTTCGGGATCTCTCCATCACACGCGGGACCGTCTGCGAGTGAGTTCATTCTCCCGGGTCACACCTTCACCGCCTCGCTCAGCGGACTGGAAAAAGTTTGGCTGCTTTTTTTCGGATTCGCCTCTGGGCAGCGACGCAGAGCCGCAGGTCCGGGCTGAGGACCCCCCACGCCCCCGACTGACGCCGCTCATCTGTCAACTGGTTTTGCCCAACTCGACCGGCGGCTCCAGATGCGACGAGACTGCGGAGGGGCCCCGGGAGGAGCGGGGGTGCAGGAGGCGGTATTTACTCCAAGAATGGGAGGGTTTACGGAAACTTTCCTGCGCAGCGTTGAGGGATATTGTGAGGGTTCTTAAACCCCCTTTGTTGACAGGGAACAGTGAAATATTATGGTTTAGCCATTCTGAAAAGCACATCAAACCATAAGGAACTTCTCTGGCAAATGAACAGAAACAGCCGATTCATTTCCGCCTGCCCTCAAAATCCATCCGAAAACACTTGTTCTTTTCAGAGTGGGACTCTTTCTCGTGTTTCAGGTGATCCACCTCGGAGGTTCAGCCCCTCCTGAGATGGTCAGGTGTAAGATGCGGGCGACGCACACAAACACACACACACACACACACACACACACACACACACACACACACACACACACACACACACACACACACACAAAGGTACAATCATGTATATGTATGCCTGTATGAATGCATACATATGAAGACGAACACGTGTGTGTGTGTGTGTGTGTGTCTGTGTGTGTGTGAGTGTGTGTGTGTGTATCCACGTACTCTCCCTTTTTTTTGTTTGTTGTCTTTTTTTTTATTCATAGTCGTTTAACTTCACTTCCAACCGTTTCCAGGTAGAGCAGAGAACCGTCGTTAGTGTTACTCTGGTGCCATCATCCGGTGAGGGTGCGTAGCCGCCCCTCCCCTTCCCCTCCCCCCGTGCGGAAGGTTAAATATTTAATTAGTAAACTTTTAATATTTCATGCGGATGATGTAAGCAGACGTCAGTGGCCGCGGATTCTGCCCTCAAACGACCCATTTATATAACCCCCCCCCCGCCGCCGCCTTTGTGTTTCAACCAATGTGACTTGATTTCTGAGTATATATATATATATGTAGTTTGACGCGCTGCTCTCAGACTGAGGTGCAAAATTACAAACAAGGTTTATTGTTTATTTTCTTTGGGGGAAAAAAGCCCCCTAAAAATATAATATGATTTTTTTTAATGCTTCAAAAGTCCCAAATCACTGTAAATCTGACATCAGAGAAGTGGTCTGAGGGGGAGTTGGGAGCTGCCTCTCCATCACAGCTTTTGTCTAACGTCGATTTATCGGCGCTTGTTTCACCAAACAAAAAGTTTATCGACGGGAAATTCATGCTTATCACTTTTGGAAAGAAAGTCATATCAGAGTGTGTTTTGCGCCAAAATGATGCTGGGGTTGGAAGGGGGGTGACACCGAGACGAGAGAGGTCGAATGCGCCGAATGTCGGACAGCGAGCTCACCCGCCTGAGAGGTTTTCAATTAACGCCCTAAACAGTATTATTCAAGAAATAATATTCAAAATAAATCCACCATACACAACAGACACTCGTGAGCTTCCTACCTTGTTTTTTCTCTTTAACAGGTGACTTGTAAATCCAAATATGATATCGGAGTCCACGAAGATCGTCCCCAGGTCTATGACGCCGGGGCTGGGCTCCCCTGCGCCGGGTGATCCCGAGGAGTTTGGAAAAGCCATGCAAAATGTAGCCGAGAAAATAATCCACCTCTGCGGGCAACTATTTCATCCGCAGAGGCATCTAACTCACACCCCTGACGGCCCCCACTCACACCCGCAGGGCTTCTTAATCCGGACATCCAGCGGCCAAGGGTGAGTGCTCGCGCGTGCACGTGAGAGACCGGCCGAGACGTCCAGGTGCCCGATGGGAGCTGGGGTCGGTACGATCCATCCGGGGGTGGGGGGTGGATGGGGGGTTGGCTACTCGGCGGCTTTCCCCCTCTGCGAGAGTTTTCCGGCCATCCCGAGGCAGGTGGCGCCTGAGCCGCAGGTCTGAGATCGAGGAGGCGCTCTGAGCATCCAGCGCTCACTGCTCCCCTCCTCCTCCTCCTCTTCCTCCTCCTCTTCCTCCTCCTCTTCCTCGCTCCGTCAGATGACCGGCGTCAGCCCCCCAGCGACCGCCTCGTCGTAATATTCCCTTAATATCCTGCGTGTGCGTGTGCTCACGGTAATGACCTCATCGGGATTTACTTTACGCTGTCGTTTCTTCCTTCAGTATTGCTGCAGGATGCGGGGTCCGTCTATTCTGCGGTCGCATCGCGAGGATCGTCGCGGACAAACAGCGATAACCCTCGACGTAATTTCAACCTTGTCTCTTTATTAATGTTCCCTTTTCAGCTTTTTTTTCATCTCTTCAACTCAGAATAAACATTTTTTTGAGCAGATCGAAGCCCAATGAAACTTCGGCGTCACGTCCGCGCAACTTCGCCACGTGATCTCTTAGATTGGCAGCCCTCTGATTAATAATGTAAGAGACCTCTAGAAACAAAGAGGAGCTCCCGATCACTGATCGATATTCGATGAATAGCAGTGTCCAACAGCGTGGCCCTCATTATCGCAGAGACGATATGTCCGAGGTTTCATTTGGATGTGTGTGCGTGTGTGTGCGTGTGTGTGTGTGTGTGTGTGTTGGGGGCGGGGCGGGGGGCTGACTTCACTATGATGTACAATACAATAGTGAACATGGGCACTTGAGAAGACACACAAACACGTTATCGGCCTATTTATTGAAGAGAACTTCATTCAGCTAATTTTCAGAAGCCTTTTGCTGCCAGACCTCCGACAGGTGCAGCCCCCCACAGGTGAGGAGTTGGGGCCCTATTAATGTATGAGCTCCTCAAAGATGGTTGGATCATGATTGAGATACACCTGCACCAGTGCAGTTTAGACTGCTGGGCGGGGAGAGGGGTGGATGAATAATTCATATTCGAGAAATTATGTTTGAATCCCACCACCACCATCACTCCGATACCCCACTTAGTTGGGCCTGGACTGAGGCTCGGGCTGTGGGTGGACCTATGGTTATAGACCATAGTGTGCTTGCAGCTGATAAAATTCCTGGGACAGGATCCCCTGAGACCGGGCTGCTACATCTGCTGCCCTTGTGCACGTACAGGGAAATCGCTCTGGGCATCTCATTAGTGCGTCTTTCCTGTCTCAGCCCTGCCTGTGAGACCTCTGCAGCCTCTCCCCGCGCTCGGATGGGCTTTGTGAGAAACGTTTAGCAAATATTGATATTTCTTGGCGCGCAGAGGAGATCAAAAGCAGAGGAGAAGGGGGCCGTCTGAAAGGAGAAGGGGAATAATCGGTGCACGGTACTTTCATGAATGATTTATGCAGTATAAAGTAGCTTATTCCTTGAGAAAAAGGGCATTTGGATTTTCTTGCCAGAGTTTTTTTTATCATTTCAACCTTTGGATCAGATTTTCCCATCAACGGCTCTTGCAAATAAAAGTAGGCTGTGGGACCAATTTTAAACACTCAGACACACAAAAGAAGTTCAGCCAAATCGAAAAGCAGACAATAGTATATTTGATGTCACCAAAAGATGCATTTTAAAGCCTCGATTTGATGTAACATGGCAACAGACTGTGATTTTTGTCCCATTTTGTATAATACTTAAGTACTTTGGACAGTGATGGTCCATGGATACTCACTTCCACCTCACACTCACTTGACAGACAGGAGCGATTCTCAAAAACTCGTCGAATCCGTGCATTTGAATCCCAACTGTGACGCGTTCAAATACTGACAGAGCGCTGTCTAAACTTAGAGTTGGCAGATGAAAATGTTTTGCTCAGTTTTGTAGGAAGCCTGATTTTTTGTTTGACAAGAGGGCACAGGTGAGACGTTGAGAAAACACAGGCAGTACAAGCTAATCAGGTCAAAATACAGCCCGATTGGTCTAAAATCCAAAGGAGTTGCTGTTTTTTCCACAGGCAGAATTTGTCTGACTGGTCAAGTGGTCCTAAACATTTCACAATTTTCTCGAAGAACTGTTGAACTGTCGAGAACCACTTAATCAGGGAGACCATTGTTTTCAAGTGCAAAATCGTTCCTTTTATCTGTAGCTTCCTCCGCTGAAAAATAAAACAATGAGAAAAAAAGACCGTAAGTTCAATTGTGGGACCCAGTAGAGACATCACTGCAACGGCTTTTAAAATTTGGAGCCTGTCCAAAGAGGACGACCGGACAACCACACATCAGCAGGCGTCATTTGCAGCGTGTTTACCTGTAGAGGACGAGCTCCTTGCAGTGCTTCTTTCCTTGCTGTCATTCCCCCTCACTGTTGACCTGCAGTGTCTGAGCCTCTTATATCGTGTTTTGGGCTTGGTTCCTACAAGCCTCTCACACAGGGAGGAATGAGGCCCATGCTGGTCCAACCGGATGAGCTGGGTTCCACCAGCAAAAAGCGCAACGGGGCAGCCACCCTCCACAGATAGCAAATACCAGCCTATCGACTGAGAGGTCTCAAGGCAAATTTATTGTCCACGTCTGTGCCATCTGCATTTGTCTCAATTCTGCTTAGTTCCTTAATTTTTTTTTCTTTCAGTCAGACACCAGAGGCTCCATCAGAATGGTGTCCATGGGTTTAATATAGCTCTCATGGCCTAATGCAGTCATTCTTTCCGATTATTATTCAGAACACATTTCTTGAGAAAGCACAAAGGAACGCTGCACAGTGATATAAATGACCTCCAACGATTGGGTAAGCGTGCTCTAATTCATACAGAAAGGCACGTCAAATGGGAAATTATACTGGAGTCTGCAGCCTTAAGCAGCAGATCAAACCTTACTCGTGTGTGTTTTGGGGGTTTTATGGAAGACAGTTTGAACACAGACATTGTTGAAAAGGGATTTATTTGTTGTTTACATTGAAACACATGATCATTTTCATATAATGTCAGGACAATACTTAATGTTAACAGTTAAAGCAGCAGTTTTTTTTGTTACATTTTTTTTGTCATTAAGGTTTGTTTTAGATGTACTTAGAAATAAGGAATATTTCTGTACAGGTGCTTCTTTTTAAATCCTCACCCAGGGAATAAAAACATCCCAAAAATGGTTGTTTTTTTTTTACTGCCGACACGAAACAGATAAGCAATGCAAAATGAACCAAACATCGACAATATAGGGAGAATGATGGTTAGGATGGATTGAAAAAAGATACAATGCAAATAACATGGCAGATTAAATGTTCATCTGGTTCATTAAATGGCAAACTTTTCCTGTATTATTTTGAAGCGAAAGATATGCAACTTTTCCTGCCCAACAATCAGAGAAAAAAAAAACAGGCTGGATGAGTACAATGTGACTGCAGATTTTCGTAACACCTGTTTGAGCAGAAGAAAAATAAAATCTTTGCACGAGGGACGGAGATATACTGGCTACATACAGAGTAAATACATTTCAAACTTATCACGGCAAACTGTATTTTTATTCGTTTACACAATACTTTCCAGCATCTGACTGTAAAAATAATGTATAAAAATAACATTTGTGTTTGTACCCTGTAGTTCTCAAGTGTCATAAATACTGCTATAGAGACATTACAAAGTAGTAGAACAGTAACCACTAGGACTCCGTAACTTTTTTTTAACGTTTTTCTTTTGGCATAAAAAAAAGGGATAGATTGAAGTACAACCCAACACAGTCAAATAAAAAATGAGGTTTCTGTACTTTTCAACTTAAAAAGCTCTTGGGCGTCATTGACATGAGCTCACACATTGACTAAAAAACACAACACAAGTGTTATTGTTTGTCCTTGGAAATAAAGAGACTTAGATTGACAAAGAATCTTTCCTCTGCAAGAATCAAATACACACGTAAATCGAGTGCTCTGAACAGTATTCATCCCATCAAGTGGTTATAAAACATTGTGCTATTAATTAGGTTTGGAGGGAACAACAGTGTTTAACAATATATTTATACAGCTAGCAAAGCACTCTACAGACTTTAAAAACAATCAAGAGTAAATGATGCAGTGAGGTCAATATTGAGGTTATAGACGCTATCAGTAGAAATTTCCTGCAGCTTAAGACACCTCGTCTCACATTTCTGATGGAGATCGGTGAATCGCTCCAGGTCTGCGTTTGGAAAAAAAGAGGGGGCAACATTGAGAGGCAGCTTTGTTGAGGAGAGGTGTTTCAGGAATCTTGACTTCTAGCAGTCAACACAGACAGTGGGATGGTTGGTGGAAATTCAAGACTCACAGGCTCTAGATGTCAGCCATCACAGTCATCATCAATCTTCAGATTGACTCCTTCGCATGATGAAAACAGAGGTAGGTGAGAGTAGGGTAGGTGTACGTTGGAAATTAAAAACAGTAATGTTTGAAGCTACAGCTCAAATATCAATTCCTTTGACATGACTGCTTTCTAGATTATTTGTTCAACTGGCTTATTACCATTGATTTTTCAGACGGCGTGAGAAACACTACATATTCCATCTATGAAAACTTATTCAATTTCTTGAAGCTCTTACATATTTATATATTGTTATTCCTACCTTTACTTTAACATTAACAAAAAATCTGATACAACCTGCATTAAAAAAACAGCAAGAAATTCTAAACTTTAGAAATTCAAAAGTACCAAGCCAGCCAAATATTTGCAAGAAATTCCCATAAATCAATTGTAAATTAAAAATAAATAAATAGATAAATGAAACGTTAAAGGTAACGATTTAAATATTTGACTGGGACTTACTACTCGCAGTTATCAAAAATGAACTGGTCATTTGAAAGAAATTGACAACTGAAATTGATTAAAGCAAGAAATATATATCAGTATTGGGAAAAAAAGGGCTTAATTCTTTTTTCTAGAATCGCCCTGCATCTAATCAGAACTGAGTGATTTGCACTGTTTACAGCAAAATGGATAAAGGGGCCTCTCTAGGCCATGCACTCACTATCTGCATGCATGGGGTGAACTATGGGCTGGATATGGCCTGTTGCTTTGGAAGGTTTGTTTCCGCACTGTGATGGATGGGTGTATAGTGAGGGAGATGCACCTTTCTCTAGTGCAATGCACGGCTGGGATACACAAACCAAAACCACAATGAGCAGTTTAAAAATAAGATTAGGGTTAAGAAAAGGGAAGTATGTGACACTCTTATAAATACGTGTTCCCAAAGCAGTCATGCTGAAGGGGAAAGAGGGGGTGTTGGGTGAATCATGCTACATACAAGGGATGCGCACACAAGTTGACTACATCTCATTTACCTCCTCCTCGTCATCATATTATTCATCATACAAATAAAATTCCGCATATGATGTCTGAAATTCAATTGACAAAGTTTTGAATGAGAGTCAAGTACAAACAGAATTATGGTATCACAATGCAGTAGATATTAAATATTTGCAAAGTGTTTACTAAAACAACGAATACCTGCTTATTCATCAGCTGGACTAAAAAGTCCACCACCTTGTCTTTTCCTGCAGCCTGGGCCTATAGGCAAGTCACAAAAAGAAGGATATAATGAGTGGGTTTTAACAATCATATGGGGTGAGAGTATCATATTTCCCTTGAACGCACCACTTGAATTGCTGTCTGTCCATCATAACAGGGTTTATTCAGATCTGCTCCAGCCAGACACCATATTTCCAGGCCATCCAGGTCCCCATTGACTGCCAGACTAAAACAAATAAGCAATCCATGTCTTTAATTCAAAGACGTCGGTTTTACAAAGTTTACTTTATTGACTCGAGGAAGATGGCTGCTCTTCAGTCTGATGAAGGTTTAGGGACAGCTTGTTTAAACACTGTTCAGATACCAGGGGAATACATTAAATAATCATATATTACCAGTACTCATCATTTAGACATACTTTCCATTGGTGTTATTTAGGAGTTACACTGTATAACTGGGTTTTAAAACATGAAACCGCATGCATTTATACTCAGGAAATTGTGAGGATTTTTTTATTTTAACTAGACCAACCACGGCATTATCACTAAAGACACAAGGGTCATTTTGATACCACAAGTTGAAATTACGTTCTTTTTAACCCACATTGGTTTTCTTCTGTTTTATTTTATCTTGACTCTTTTCCGGTGCAGGAAAAGTGTGCATCATGAGGATGTCGCCACTAGAGATGGGGGAAGAGACGCTATGCTACCAGGGAGCATTCCTACACCACGTGTAACAGCAGGTCGACAGGTTGTACCTGTGTCGGCTCCGCCGGATGGGTTACTGTGGAAAGCTGAGCAACAAATATTTTGTGCCAGTATATAGGGAGACAAAAGATGTGTGCATGTATTCCAAAACATGCTTTTGTGTGTCTCACCTGCACAGCTCAGTTCCTGCCTCCTCCAGCTTGTCTCTGGAGAAGTGGGCTCCTGTCTTTCTTAGCAGCTTGACGACTTCCTTGTGCCTGATGTAGACAACATGCAATTGTGCCATGTGACGAAAAACTTTTAGTAAGATATATAGTAACGAAATAATTATATATATTTGAATTTTGATGGTGATTTTTTTAAGGAGACAGTATGGCAGTAGCAAGTTTCAGCAAGTGGTGAATCCCAGACATTGAATCACCTTTATAGAAGACGTCTACAGTGACATTTTCATTGAAAAAAAAGAAACAAACACAATACCAGGAGAAAAAAAAGATTCTCAACTAAGTTACTGGCTTTGTAAGAAAGTGCTAACCTTTCTGTGTGACAAAGGAGGGCTCAATAGCTAGATTGACATGAAGTTGTTTCATGGTATGCTGGTCTACTGCTTGGAAATCTATTTGAAAAAGGACTTCCTGTCTCTCTGTCTCCCATTATCTCATCTGTGAAACTAGGCTGGTAGGACAGGTTCCAAAAACACTCCCCAAAAAGTTTCGTTAACCCCTTTCTTCATGCCCTTATATGGAATCATGCTGGGTTCCACTTGGATGTGTTAAGGAAATTAGTTGACTCCCTGTTTTAAAAAAAACAAACAAAAAAAAAAAAACTATCCAGTTCCATCAATTATAGTAATTGCAATTAATACATTTCAGAAGCGCATAGAAATCCTCAGCGTAAAACACAGGAAGTGTAAGGACAAGACAGATGCCATGCCCAAGTTCCTCTGAGGTGAAAAAAGAAAACAAGTCAGAACATGCAGTGTTAACCGTTAAAATACAACAACAATCATTTGGCACTGCTGTGATCCATGCAACATTTTTACCCTCAGGGTCAACATGGCACTAAAACTGAAATATTAATCTAGCTTTACTCAGCAAAGTTTGTCAAGGAATAACTATAAAAGCTGCCTGAGTTGAAGTAATAATTCTTTATTCATAAGTATATCCTGGCCTCGAAACTTCCTTTGCAGTTGTTCTTTTTGCTTCAACCCACTTCTCAAAGTCATTATTTCACTGCTTCTTGTCATGTAAGCAGACTTTAGAAAACTGAAATCTCAGCTATTTAATGGGATTAACAGAAGTCTTTTAGTTGAAAAACACCAAATGAATGTGTGATGACCATTGCTGTGCTAAATACTGTAATGTTTTAAGATAACACAATATCTTACCTAAAGCGTACAGCGTTGCACAGGGGTGTGTCGCCATAGCGATCTTTAGCATGGACTGTAGCACCAAGACTCAACAGGTACTTTACCACAGGGAGATGACCCTCACAGGAGGCAATATGGAGGGGTGTGCGTCCATCATAGTCTCCCAGACACAGGTTACTGCCCTGTGCAAAATCAAAACAACCTCATGAAATTTAAGTGTGGAAAAACAATACATTTCACAGTTATCCCACTGCTTTTCATTCATTTTCCACTGGTTTTAAAGGATGGGGATGGGTGTGGAAAAGAGGTGAAGAAACATGTTCAAGCAGGTTGGAACAGATGGAGAAAAGTGTCAGGGGTACTATAGGATAGAAGAATATCAGCCAGAATGAATGGAAAGGTGTACAAGACAGCGGTGAGACCAACAATGCTGTATAGTTTGGAGACAGTGGCATTGAACAAATGACAGGAAGCAGAGCTGGAGGTAGCAGAGATGAAGATGTTGAGGTTCTCTTTGGGAGTGACGAGGATGGATAGGATCAGGAATGAGTCCATTAGAAGGACAGCACAGTGTTAGATGTTTTGGAGATAAGGTTAGAGAAGCCAGACTGAGATGGTATGGTCACGTACAGAGGAGGGATAGTGAATATATTGGCAGACGGATACTGGGATTGGAGCTTCCAGGCAGGAAGTCTAGGGGAAGACCAAAGCGAAGATTTATTGGCATAGTGAAAGAGGACATGAAGTTAGTTGGTGTGAGGTTACTCCCAGTTGGTTGACAACAAATATGATCATGCTAGCAGATGGTTTCCTGATACAATAGTTAGTGTGCGGAATATCATAGAATGAAGATAGGTGCATATGAAGACACAGATTACTAATAGTAGTACTGTGGGATGGCACTAATTTACCATTTCTTTCAGTGCTTCTAAAGCCTCAATGTCTCCTATCATTGTTGCAGCACACGCCAGAGGGGGAGTGAGAGCGTCCCGGATTGCTTCAAGCTCCTGTGAACATCAGACATAATATATTTAATGTATTTCTTTATGATCGATGTTTAATTTGTCATGCAGTTGCCTAACCACGTCGCTAAAAATTCAACGAAAGCTCAGTAAATAAATGAAATGACAGAGTTGAATACATATAATTGCAGGCTCTGATAAATATGTGTCATGATCAAGTAATCTCCAATCTGAATGCCTTGTCATGCAAGGTAATACGAACAATATTGTTAATCACATGGTTTATAAAGCAACTTTCAAAGCAAAAGCTTCAAAAGGTGTGTTTCATGCACAAAAGGTTCTGAATTTTTTCAATGATGGAAAGATAACACAGACACGCTTACCTCTTTGCAACTTATACTGAGGGACTTGGCGATGACCTGAATGAAACGGCTGTCACTCAAACACAATTTAGCTCCTTCCAAGTCTGCGTTCATCTCACCTCGGAGGTTCTGGCTCATCATCTGGATGGTTTCATGCAAACATAGAAAGGCAAGAACATCATTTTCTGTGTGTGTTGGTAAAGTGCCCCCCTCTGAATGTAGCAAACCAACCTTTTTCTTTGCATCCAGATCAAGCTCTTTCCTGGCCAACACATAGGACAGCTTAGACAGAGCAGCCTCTGGGGTCATATCACCTCCAGATATAAGCCCTGCATCTTTCAAGACCTGAGGAATCATGGAGAACATGCAGGTTGGGGTAATTTACCATTCACACAATGTGAAAGGATATTTCACAAGATGGGAGGACAAGACCAACCTTGCCAGTTGCATAGGATGTGGACACAGTCCCCCTCAGACACTGGGTGCAATTGATGATGAGGACACCGGATTCCGTGGCCTTCTTCAACTCATCCAGGAGGTCGGGGCGGTTATCAGGGGCATTCCCACTGCCATAGGTCTCCAGGACCACACCTTGCATGGGTGGCTGCAAGAATGCCTTTACCTAGACACAGATATAAGCAAAGTATTGCATTCCAAGCCAGCCACAGTTCAACTGACCACGAGCCACGCAAGTGTGTGGAATTGGTATTCCATTATATTTGTTCTGTAGTCCCGCATTGCATTGAAAAAAATCAACTCTCCTAAAAGCCCATCTGGTGCTGTCTAAGCAACCAGTATCTCAGTCACTGGTTGGCTGGCACTGGGAGGCCCTATAACACATCATTAGCAATGGCATATGACTCGAATGGCAGATGACTGAAATGGCAGGAAGGAGAGCAATTAATCTGAAGGTGTTAGTAAGCATAAAGTCACTTGGCAAGACCGAGGCAGTTACCGTAAAATGCTCGAGGAAGGTGACATTAAAAGTGCCAGGTTTAGTCACTGTTTTCTGATGTGATAAGCACTTTGACAAGAAATGTTTGAGGCAGATTATCAATGAAGCTCGTACAGCAGAGAGACCGGGCACGCCAGAGACCAATGCCTCATCAAAACGGTGGCCCATAAAGGCAGTTAAAGGCCATAAGAAAGTCTTGATAGCTAGGCTGGGCAGTGGGAGCAGATTGAGACCGTAAACTCACTCTCCTGGTAGCCTCTGGAGGGGGAGGTGCAGCTAAATGTTACAGTAGCTATGCCAAACCTCCCTCTTTAGAGGGTGATTGGTCAAGGCCCATAACTCTGCGCCATCTTTCTCTGAGCTGAGCTTTGATGGCACTTTACATGGCCAGGAGAATAACGAAAAATCGGTAATAGCATAATAAAATTAAAGTTAACTATTTGCATTGTTGTTCGAGAAAACAACAGCTTCCGCGCAGTTTGTCACTACATTCCCAGGCCATCAGACTAGAGGCCCTTTTTATACAGAGGTGACATTCCAGTTACCATCTCGACTTCTCCCCGTGCTCCTTAAAAGCAGAAAGGCAGATATGAATTTGATGCATTTAGCATAAAAAAAGTTTGATTTGTTTCCACTCTTGTAGCTGGCGGGCCTGTGTGTGAAACGAGCACGTCTGTGCAGTGCTTTAATGGTATCGAGCCATTTAGCGCGCCCACAGCTCTGACATCTCAGTGAAAATTAATTACGAAAGGCATCAATCGCCCTCTGTGGGGAGACGACCTTAATGAATAGCCTGTGCAACCACCTCAACCAGGACCACATCCCAACCAGCACGTTGGTCTGCACCAGCTGGCGGCATTTCATAGATGTATTAGAATGGCTGAAGATGTTAGACCAGTGGATCTAAAATTGTTCATCCCTCCCCTTTGTCCCTTATTTGGCAAGTAGACCCAGCACAATTACCCCATTCAGCATCTCTTAAGATGTATCATTTTCTTTCCCCTTCGTTGTTCTACTTTGTGACCAAAGCACATCAACAGACGGATTGTCTTAGTATCCGTGTGCATCGATGAAACGACTTAACAAGGACTAGGATTATTATTGTAATACCGGCAGTAGCTACAAAGGTCCCCAGCTGGACACCAGGAAAGATATAAGGTTTTCAGGTGTCATATCCTCCACTATCAGGTGTCATTATCTTTAAATGTTCTCGCCTAACAAGCATTTCGCTGTGGATACTTTCGGGTTCAGTGTTGGATTGTAACATCCATCCACCTGATTTTAAATTCCAACGAAAATGTAATGTCTCTCTGATGTGGTTCAATCTATGTATTTGTGATGTTATGCCAATGCCTGGTGCTGCTGATGGCTACCGGTCATTGTACTGCATTGTGTTGAAATTCATTCTTAAATGAAAACAATTAAAAGCGGCTCAAATATGAATCTATTTCAGTGTTTTTAAGTCTATTTCAGTGTTTTGAAGTGAGATATCGCAACCACCTTCAAACATCAACCGTTTTGGTGTCTCCAATAGAGACTGCTTGGTCCGATATACAACCAGGTAGTTATACAGTGACACTTGCATTACATGGCATGTGTCATATCTATCTTTTTAGCTTCCTTCTAGATTTTATTCTGAGGACCATTTTTGTTGTGTGTATTCTTGAAGAAATTTACTTTACATGGAAAAGACCGCCTCTAAGAGAACCCAATGTGCATAAATACATCTTAATTTCCAGACTATGTGTAATTTCCCCATTGTTACTTTAAATGCCCTTTTACCCTGGGTCTTTTAGAAGAATTAAACACAGGGTAAAAAAGCAACGACAATTCAAAACACATCTTACAGTAGCAGCAGTGATTCCTGGGAAAATCCTTAGGAGGCCCACATTGCAGTTCAAGTCAGTGCTGACTTCAAACTTTGCTGTGGTGTTTGCCCTCCACACAGTGTCCCAGTTTACTTCAGGAAAGAAAAATGAACGGATTAAAAAATTCTGTGACTACCTTTTTATGTAACATAATGGTCTGGTATACCAGGGACTTACTTGTAATATCCACTTCAGCAGTAGCTAGAGGACTCAAGTTGGGAGAGGCGAATGCATTGTAACTCCCTGCATCCACTTTAGTCACACGATTCCCTCGGTACAGTTTGTTGTAGAAGTACAAGCATACCTTCATTTAGAGGGACAACAGGCTTAATTTTTGTTTATGTGACATTTGTTTTGTTTTTCTCTCACTTTCAGAACATGAGCATACTGAACGATATCCTCTTTAAGACTAACAATCAGGACATATCAAATTGGAAATAGAGTTTCGTCTCCAGTGCCTCACCTCAGGAATACAAAACTGGCCAGCGATCAACAGAGCCCCCAGCAGGTTGTCTCTGCCATCGTTCCTCAGCTCATAAATTGGTACCTGAAAATGTATATTTTAAATAATTTTGCAATGAGTAAGATATGTTGTATGAAGGCAACGGTTCTCACCTGAGATCCAGTGAGAACAATTGGTTTGCCCAGATGTTCACACATGAAGGACAGGGCAGAGGCTGTATAAGCCATCGTGTCTGTTCCATGAAGGACCACGAAACCGTCATAGCTTTTGTAGTTTTTCTGAAAATGAATCCAAATAAATACAGATAATTTTTTTTCTATGTAGTTGGTTCTACCCCTAGTATGTAAGAGCTTGAATTATGCGGTTCAAATTCAAATATGTGTCCTGAAGAAAATATGGAACTCAACACCAAATTATGAAATGTATCAAATTGAAATTACCTCAATGTCCTTTCCAATTCTGCCCCACTCCTCAGGTACCATATTGGAGGAGTCGAGCAAAGGATTGTACTCTATGATAGTGTAGACAATCCTTTTCTTGTCTTCACTCAACCTATGAGAGAAAATCTTATTTAGGCAATGCATGCATCACATACACAAATTTATTCATGGAATTCAAAAAACAACAAACGGCCCATTAAAAAGCTTCGATGTCAGTCACTACAAGTGCAGTTTCTCCTGTCATTGCAAACAAAGCATTGTGGTTTATCAAAAGCTAAGAACCTTCCCTGTGACAAATTCATATTTGTCCTAACTGTGCATCAAGCTCAATCAAGAAGTGGTTAAATTTTAGAAGTGTATTTTAGGGTGGATGAGGGAATGCTAAAAGCCAGGTTGCCTTTATGAAGTGAGACAAACTATTTAGCTGAACCTTCTGTCTGGCTGCAAGGTGCCAAAACCTGTTTCAGAGTTTCGGAGGTGAAAATGGGAGAGGCATGGAAAAGTGCACTGTAAACAAGTCAAAGTAAATTATGCATTTTTATTTTACTTTTCTTTCCACTACAGAAAATAATAACCGAATGCTTCGTAATGACAAGTGTGGGCAAAGCTGAAGGGCATGATGTCAATAGATTGATATAGCATGTTCTTCAGTGAATCGTTTAAGGTTTAGGCAAAGAGGGCTGGGGGGCCATTTATACATATTTATGTTGTCTTTTAAGTGGAATGTGACTGTGGCCCCACCTGCTACACAGTATATAAGACAACGTAGGAAAAAAATGGAATCTCCCTTTTAAAGAAAACACTGTGGGACATCCAACCCCAGGCCAACAATAGCACAGACCAGCTCAACGATATGGGGACATCAGTTGAATGAAACAGCAGGTGGGCCCTCTTACCCCCAACCAGGGGTCCTCTAATTAGCTTTAAGTCCACACATGAACCAAGAACATATGTTGCTGCTGAAGCTGTAGAGAGTGACACAAGACAAACACTGTTCAAATCAACAGTTATTCGTCTGTTTGTTGGTGTACTCTTGGTGTAGCACAGCTTTGAATGCGACAAGTTTTGTTCTTTAAAATAAGGCCGCAATTAGATCTGGAATTAAGAATGTAGCTGTAATGTTAATGCCCGGATTAAGAGCGACAAAAACCCGTATGTCAAAGAGCAGTCTCCCCAATTACAACAAGATTTAGTACAAGTATGTGTGTGTTTGTTACCAATGATGATCACACAAATAGGGTTTTTCAATAAATCAATACACCGATTCCCTCCTCAGATGTGACTACCCAGGCGGTAGAATCACACCCCATCGACATTATGCCCGTTTTGGCTGATAATCTCATACTGGAGACTCAATAATAAGTACATCTCATATGCAATTCAAGCTCAACACCAAGAGAAACATATGAATAAAATAAAAAGGGAGACCATGCTCACACATGAATGCAAAATTCAGTTAAAGCTATGCAAGGTGCAACATTACTTGCAGCACGTTGTCATGAGGGCTAAGCTGGTCAACCAGATGGAATCAGTCCTCTGATTGGGGGGCAAGCAACATCTATATAGAAGATCACAACCTTCGAACACCACTTTTCTAATAACTATATACCTTCCTTAACTAGTTAGGGTATTTTAGATGCCAAATAATCCACTTCAGACTTGACTCTTCAGACTTGTCATTTACTATCATATGTGACACAATCAGCTGTAGCTGAAATTTTCCAGTGCCATGCCAAACATTTCAGAAATCATCTGGTAAGTCCTAAACAGTAGATTTGTTTCTAACAATTTTTAAGAAATTTAAGCTACTCGGACACAATCCATCAAGGATGATGGGTGTAATGTGTATGTACAAATTATGAAGGAGGTTTCCACCGGGGGCCCCAACGATTATTAACAGACCTCGAACAGGTATTTTCATGGATCTGACCCTGCACTTTATTCCCATGCACTGGTCAACAGGTAACCTTGGACTGAAACCCAGTTACATAGGGCTCAACAAATCTATACCCCCCCTCAACACTAATCCAAGACGGTCAAACATGCATAAAAACAGATTACTCTCTCTTTTCACAGCAGCCAAAAAGCAATTGCTAACTTGTCAATCTTGGGGGGCTCCTTTGTTAGCCGGGAGCAGAAGCTTTCTCGTGTTAGATTTGACATTCCTATGTTCAAAGTTAATACACAAAACAATACTTGAGGCAATACAGAATAATACACTTCCCGATGTTTATTTCTTCTGTTACCACATGCCAGCTAAACTTGGCATGCATTTCATTTCATGCATAAAGACCATAAAATTGGTCTTTAGAACACCAAAAAAGCAGGCAAACACAAGGCTATCAGTATGCAACCACCTGTAAGGTAGATGTTCCTGAAGGTGTTTGAACTCCCTGTCAGTGCAACAAAAGCAGGTTAGCATCAACATGTACATTAATACTTCTAGGGGGAATTCTATTGTGCGCAGTCCGCACATCTATGTTTGTATCCGCACAAGTTACAAAATTATCTTCCAAGATGGGAACCAAATGTTTCTACGAGATGTAAAATTACAATTCTGAAGCATATCTGTGTAAAAGCTGGCCGTAAAGGATTGAAATACATGCAAGGTCACAATTATTATCATCAGTGTATTTGTGAGCTAAATTAAAGACTTTAAGCTGCCATAGGAAAGCCATTGAATACAAACCGTGATAGGTCTTAAGTGAAAGGCCTTAAATTTGAGTATTATTCATTAAAGATACAGTGTGAATGTCAAGAGCGGAAGAGAATTTACTCAATTTTCTCACATCGTGAACATTTCTGAGAGCACTTACGGCAGGACTAGGGTATCCTCTCTGTAGTATTCATACAGGCAGGTCTGCTGGGCATACAACTCGTCATGGAGGATGGGGAGCTTGCGCAGGCTCTCTACAAAAGCATTGGGTTTCGGCGCAAGCACTGTGCGTTTCAGGACAGACAATAAGGAAGGAAAAGGTTAAGGTGTATTACTATTGCCAGCAACACACTTCGAAGAGGACTGGATTTTACAACTACTGAGTAACAACACAGAGGCCACGATATCCAAAACGTGTGTAGACCCAGTCTCATACTGAACCCTAGTGGTAAAGGTTGGGAAAGTCATTTTTCCCCCTAACTGCTGACTGCTAATGACCTGAACATATTGCGGGACATAACTCGAGAAATCCTTTCCATTTCTATAACTTCAAATATAAGCTTATCACTTTTATCCGAGTGAAAACTCATGCTTACACGCAGTGTTCGCTGCTGCACACGTCACGCAGGTTTGTTTCTTGCTGCTGTTGTTTTGGCAGGCAGCATGCTGTCGGTGCCAGGATCAACATTTGGTTATTCATTGAGAGAGTAATTGATTTTCCTGGTGTGTTAACACAACTTCCTTTCAAGGTTCTCAACCTCTCCGCTCAATCCAATCTTTCCTCCACTTGCTAAATCCAGACTTAGTAGAGATGCTAAACGCGATATACCATTTGTGACTGGGTGACGTGTGATCGATTAGATTACCTCTCCGTTACAACAACAGCGCGGTGTTTTGCGTGATCGCAAAGTGCGGATGCTGAGCTCTATACCTGTACGGATTTCATATTAAATAGGTTTCAGTATGAAAGCGAATAAAGAGCGAGCGAGAGAGCGGACAACAACAGAGAGGACAGGGACGCCAGTAGAGGTCAAGCTAGGCAGCTCCAGGAGCGTGGCGTCGTCACGCGAGGTTCAGCCCGGCTCCTCGTCTCGCAATTCACGGCAACCTTTACAAACAGCCGCGTCCAACTGGCGGTCGGCTTTAGTGTCGATTACCTCTCTCTTTTGTCCGCTTTTTTTTTTATTTTTTTTATCGCAACAGTGAGATCAGAGAGCGCATAGCTACCGTCGTCGTGCAGGGCCATCCCGATGGTTCCTCCGGTGTTGATGACCAGGACGCGGGCCTCGACGATGTATCGCTGTGTAGCGGGGCTCTCCCCCTCGAGAGAGAAGCAGCTTGACAGCTGCCTCGACCGGCACGGATGCACCACGGGGATCCTCGGGTTGCTGCTCTCGGGCGATTCCACCGAATTTATCTTATGGTGAGACAGAGCCCGAGTGAGAGGGGTCGGGTTGGTAGCACAGAAGTCCGCCATGTTGACTTCCACGTAACGTAACCGTTTGTCGCCCCTTAAACAAATCCTGCAAGGTCTCCGTGACAGTGTTTGTGTGTGTGTGTGTAGCGAGTACACACTGAGCGCGCACACACACTCCTCTGGGGCTATAAACTACGACTGGCTCCAAATTTAAGTCACGTGGTTTGGGAAAACACGTGTCGTCTTCAATTGCCCAACCAGTTAAGGATATTTCTATACAAAACTTGGCTGTAGGTAGTCATACTGCAACTGCCAGATTGTATTCGTTTGCTGGAAACACTTTTATTTATGGTGTGCATGGGTTTACATTTCATAGAAACAGAGTACAGTGGAACTTTATGAGGCCGTATGACGGGGAGACCAATCTTCACTGTCATATGTACCCTGTGAAGCAATGCAATCCATTTATTATAGGGCCAAGAACAATATTTATAAGAAAGGAAATACAATTGTGACGGAACAACAAAAGTGACAAAACACTTTATTACACGTGAATTACTGCAGGGGTACACGGATAACCCAGGTTTCATGTGATGACCTCCGAGTGCAGATTGCCAGAGATTTTTGAAAATCAACTTCAGTTGTTCAGACGTTGTTTGCCATAATGATGAGGACTCTGCAATAAGTGCCCTGGCTGAATACAATTGTTCATAGTGTTTAAGCCCTCTTTTATAAAGTAAATTTAGATCCTTTACAAAAGCATGAAAAAGGAAAAGAATGTCGGTTTCATCTCCATTTCGTATTCTTGATTTTGACAGGGCCCATTACAATTCATTGAATCCATACTTTATTGTGTGTCATCACTGATGGCTTTCTGAATTCTCAAAAACACTCTTACCCCACCCTCCACTGCGCCGTATTGAAACGACAAGCATTTTCACAACTTCTCTAAATGGTGTTTTTCAGTTTGGTTCATCTTCTGAGGACAGTGCTTCATCTGAAATTACTTATCTCAGAACACCTCAAGCTCTAGGTTAGGTTTCTTGACCCAATGTGGAGTTCACTGCAAGGCCATAATGATGAGGATCCCTCCCACGACAGGAGTTGAGCAACAGTTGAGAAAGTGAGCAACATTTCCAGATAAATTATGGTACTGTGGTATGTGGGCGAGGAAATAACCGCAGAGTCATGGAGGGGTTTTTAACTTTGACCAACACACACCAACAAAACAATTAACCCACAGAACATTCGGAAACAGCCATTAGTCCACACCCCTTAGTGTCCGCCACACAGCCCCCCCCCCGAACACCCAGAAGGGACTCCAGGGCAACAACTCACGGGCGGCCCGATCAATCTGCCAAAACGGCTGCAGCAGCCTTCAGTCATGACATCTGTAGGCACCGGACACTGGACCTGCGGAGGTGCTGCTGGAGTCCTGGATGGAGGGCAACTTCACCTGCCACCCGGTGCGCTGGCTTCAAGTGATGCAGCGCAACACGCTCCTTACGCCCGCCCATGTCCAAAACGAAACTCTTCACGTCCACCTCCAGTACACGAAACAGCCCATCGTACGGTGGCTGCAGAGGCGAACGGTGGGCGTCATGCCGGGCAAACACAAAATGAACGAACATTAACTCCGCAGGCACAAAAGACAGTGGAAAATAATGGTGGACAGGGCCCGGAAGATGCAAGCCGAGAGGCACGACAGGATCCATGAACGTACGGGATGGGGTAGCAGACCTCTCGGGCAAAAATTCGCCAGGGACCCATAGTGGCTGACCAGTTCGACGGGTGATGCGTTGAGATTGTTGAGATATTGTGTATATATATATTTATGTAGGTATGGGTATGCGTGTAAAAATGTATGTATACGTGTGTCTGGAATGTATGGTGACTAATGTGCATATGCATATATGTTTGCACTGTCATATGTGTGTATTTATCTTTCCTGCTTTTTTGTTTTTTTGTCCTCTAATGTTGCTGCTGCAACACCCGAATTTCCCCTATGGGGATCAATAAAGTATTATCTTATCTTATCTTATCTTATCATCCCTAGGGGCCAACCGCAGCCCAAGTATGACGGTCCACCCAGTTGTCACCTGAGAGCGCGGCCTGCAACACCGCCTTGAGGGACCGGTGGAAACGCTCGCATAGGCCATTGGCCTGAGGATGGTACGCCGTCATGCGGTGCACCGTCGTCCCCAAAGACCCTGCCAGCGCTAACCAGAGCGCCGACACGAACTGTGGACCCCTGTCCGAGGTTATGTCGGACGGTGTGCCGAAACAGGCAACCCAAGACGAAAGAAAAGCCCGAGACACGTCCGTGGCCAACGTGGGGGACAGCAGGACCACCTCCGGCCACCTGGTGGTCCTATCGACCATGGAGGAGGCAGGGGGCCCACCAGGTCGACATGTACGTGGTCAAAACGCCTAGCCGGGATTGGAAACGGCTTGAGGGCTTCCATGTCGGTGAACCTAAGCGCACTAGCATGCCACACAAGCGCCCACCCACTCCTTGACATCCCTACAAACACCTGGCTAGACAAACTTTGCACACACCAGTTTAACTGAAGCTTGGACCCCTGGGTGCAAGAGTGTATCGAGGCGAAAGCCCAGCAACGCCAAGCCACCAGGACCACCGGGCGGGGCCAGCAGGTAGAGACATCACAGAGGAGGGCAGGGCCACCGTCCCACACCGCTACATCCTCCAACCTGAGGCCAGTGTGCGATGACTTCAGGGCGAGGACATCTGTCTCTGGGCTGGTCGGCAGCCATAGTTGAGAAATCCATCCCGCACAGTGCACACAAGAATCCTTGACAGGCAATCTGCAACTTAATTGGCCTGTCCAGCTACATGCCTAATGTCCGTGGTAAACACCGAAACAGCCACAAGGTGCCGCTGCTGCCGAGCAGACCGCGGCTCAGCCACATGGGGCATGGCCAAAGTCAACGGCTTGTGGTCCACATAGGCCGTGAAAGAGCGTGGTCACCAGTCAATTGCAGGGCCACATGTACAAACAGAAAACCATTCACTCACTCACTCATTCAGAACAATTTTCCAAATTTTTCCAATTAACCTGCTGCATGTTTTTGGACTATGGGAGGAAATCGGAGAACCCGGAGGAAACCCACTCAGACACGGGGGAGAAGATGCAAACTCCACACAGAAAGGTCCCCTGGGGGACAGGGAAAAGGCAAAGTGAGGTCAAGCTTAGCCGATACAGCAGTTGAGTCAGAGCAGTATTTTATTGTCATCCTGTATTTGCCTCTATCAATAAGAATATGATCATGCCCTTGCATTTAAATTAATCAAAAATTTAGCATTTCTAAAGACGAAAAATGTAATTATTGGATAGAAGAGAATGAAATAGAATATTTCCCCCAAGGTGGGGAACTTTCAATTTGCACAGCAGAAAGTGGACAGAGCAGCCGAGATAGTGGGTACATTGTAAGTTAAGAACAGTGGTTTGCAGGATAAGCGGAAGAAGATGGATGGGTGGATGGATGGATGGAAAATATAAATATAGACAAAAAAACACTTTGTGCAATAATTGAAAAACTGGCAGCAGAAAACATCTGCTAACAGCATCCGTACACCTATGGGTGTATAGGTGAAATGGATGGATGAATGAATGAATGAATGAATGAATGAATGAATGAATGAATTCTAGAGAGCAGAGCTAGGTGTTAAACAGCCGAACAGCAGCTGGAAGGAATGACCTTCAAAATCTCTTCTTCACACACTTGGGGTGAAAGAGATATTCCTGTCGTTAAATGAACTGCTCAGTGTTGCATTGATGTTTTGCATGGGATGGGAGACATTGTCCATCAGAGGTGATAGCTTTACTATCATCTACCTCTCTCCGGCCACCAGCACTGAGTCTAAGGGATGGACCTCCCAGGTCTTCCTTTCATCAGGAGTGTCCCCTGCACTCCAAAGGACCTGAGTCTCCTCAACAGGTCCAGTCTGCTGTAGAGAGCATCAGTGTTGTGTGACCAGTCCAGTTTATTGTTCAGGTGAACACTCTTTGGGGTACTTTTGGGAGATAACTCTCTTAATATCCACCCCCTGGATGTTCACCGGTGTTGTGGTGTGTATGATCCTGTGGAAATCCAACAACTCCTTGGTTTTTCCTGTGTTTGACAGAGGGCAGTTGCGCAGACATTAGCCCACAAAGTCCTGTAACAGCTCTGTATCCCTGTTCCCTGTCATCATTATCCTTGATGAGTCTGAAGATGACAGAGTTAACTTCTGCAGGTGGAAGTTGTTAGAACTGTGCATGAAGTCTGCAGTGCACAGGGTGAACAGGAAAGGAGCCAAGACCGTTCATGCAGGACCCCTGTGCTGCGGACAACCATCTCTGAGACAAAGTTCTTTGACCTCAGGTACTGTGGGTGGTTGGTGAGTTAGTCCAAGATCCACTTTGTATGGTCTACCCCCATGAGCTCCAGCTTTCAGCTCAATGACCTGGACTTTGCGGATGACTTGGCTCTTCTCTCTCACACCCAGCAGCAGATGCAGCAAAAGACCAACACCATCGCATCCAACTCTGCTCGCCTCGGCCTGAATATCAACAGAGGGAAGAGCAAAGTCCTGAGAGTCAACTCTGCCAGCACTGCATCCATCATGCTCGAAGGCAAAGCCCCCGGGGATGTTGAGGAGTTCTCCTACCTCGGCAACATTGTCAACAACCAAGTTGGCACAGATGCGGGTGTGAGAGTCAGGATTGGCAAGGCCAGAGTAGCATACCTCCAACCAAAAAAAATTATGGAGTGCAAAAGACCCAGCCATCACAACAAAGATCAAGATCTTTAACAGCAATGTGAAGTCAGTCCTACTCTACAGTGAAGAGACATGGGGGACTACAGTTTATACTACAAACAAAATCCAGTCATTCATCAATACCTGTCTGTGACGAATCATCCAGATCCACTGGCCTAACACCATCAGCAACAAAGAACTGTAGAAACGTACCAACCAAAAGCCAGTGGACAAAGAGATCCTCCAACGGCGTTGGAGATGGATAGGCCATACTCCCCGCAAACCAGCCACAAACACCGCAAGACAATCCCTCAAGTGGAACCTCCAAGGGAAAAGAAAGAGAGGTCGACCAGGAAACACCTGGGGCAGAGACTGGGAGGCAGATGCCAAGAAAATGGGCTACACTTAGGGACAGCTTGAGATGTTGGTTCAGGACCAAGATACTAGGAGAACTCTTTGCGGCCTAAGGGAGAGGAGCATGGAGTGTAATGGGGGACGCCTGGTCTGGGGAGAGTTAGGTGTTAGGTGTTAGGTGTTAGTTGTTAGGTGTTAGGTGTTAGGTGTTAGGTCAAACCTGTTGAAAAACCGAGGTTGAGGTAATTCACCCAACCCTGGTCCCTCTCAGCCTGGGAGTCTGGCACTTTATAGCCCCAATGGACTTTAGGTCTCTCCAGACTCCACTGATGTTATTCTGCTGCAGCTGATCCTCCATCTTCCTCCTATAGTTTTCCTTCCCATGTCTGACCCAAGCTTCCTCTACACCACCTTCAGATCCTCCTTGTTTCCTCACTTAAGGACCCTTTTCTTCTCCCTAAAGATTGCCTTTATGTCAAGGATAACCCAGAATTTGTTGTTGGAGAGGCACCATACAGTCCTGGTGGGTACAATGTTCTCCACACAGTGATTGATGTAGCTGTGGCTATCTGCAGCTTGCTCAGGGTTGAATGCAGGTCATCACAGGCCTCCTCACCATTGGCAGAGAGGGTAATATGCACAGCAATAACAATTGCATGAGAAAATTCCTCGGCAGATGGCACGGCCTAATGCTAACAGCGAAGAGTTCAGTGTCTTTCCTGCAGAGTTGGTCCTAAGCCGTGGTGTAACCAAAGTTACACCATGGCCCATTCATACACACAGCCAGCCCTCCTCCGTTCATCTTATCGATTTCTCTGGTCCTGTCTGTCCAGCGGGGATGAAACCCATCCAGTGAAATATACAATACTCCCGGTGTTTCCCGGTGTTTCCGGTGATGTTGGGTCAGCGTCGTTAACTCGTCTATCTTGTTGGGAAGAGATCTCACATTTTCCAGGTATGCGTTGTCCTTGCTACCAAGCTGTTGTTGTCAGCACCAGTTCCAACACTTGACAAGGGTCAAAATGTTCACATTTTAGCCCGAAAAGAGAGAAAAAAAGAGAGGAAAGGGCTCAGTTCGAGCGGAAGCTAATGTTAAGTGTAAAACTTGGAATGTGTGAGGCTGTGGAATTCTTCCAAATGGTGATGGAAATGGTAGTTTAAGAAAATCCCCAATATCAATGACGACAATTCACTTTTACTTGAACCAGAAAAGCAAAAGCTCGATTGAATGGAAATAGCGATGACTGGGTTGACCAAGAGGTGGCGCTGTTAATCCTCCCTTCAACGAACCCGGGCGAACTGTGAGCTTTATAATTGTAATATGTTACGATATATATCATATATAATTACAGTTCGCTGAATGAACTGTATGACATATATGCATTTTAAATGAAAAAAAAACAACGAAATATGTTGAAAATAAACTAGTCCCACACGAAGTCACATGTCCGGGCACTTTAGTCACTAACTTTCTGAATCTACATTTCCATGAATCGCCGTCCTAATGTTTTCTTTCTCATGAATTACGTTGATGGTATTTATATTTTCTTCGATGACATTTTTGTACTTTTATTTCATTCTTTCGTTCGTAACCGACTAAGACAGTCCAGGCGGCAGAACGATTGCGAGGGGAGGAAGTGGCAGTTAATGCAGCTCCACACCTTTCCGGTGTAGCACCGCTGCGACCAGCTCAGCTCAAAGGAGAAAGGGGGGAGCTGGGTTAATTTATCGAATGAGGAGGGGAATTAGGAGGTAAATAGGTGATATTTAACTTGAAAATTCAACTCGTTGGCGTTTCAACTCCGATGTCTCGTTATCAACGCGACTATTTTTTCACGACACATGATTCATTCGGTCCTGCTAACTCCCATTAGCTTTTTAGCTAATGGGAGTTAGCTTGCTACTGCTAGCTTAATAGCCGTCATTCTCAGCCACGGGTAGTAGCTAAGTAATTTGTGTTGATCTGACGCTTGTGTAAATTATTTTCAGGAGGACGAGAAAGGGAGTTCCACGAGTGAGTCCGTTTGTTCGTGGATCGCCGAGGGTTTTATCGAGTATTCATCGACTACGGTGAAGTTGCCCGGCGCGAAAGCTCGATGGAATAACGTTTGCTGTTCGCTGCTTTCTCCTGCGATCGCGTCAGTGTTGGGAACTGGGGCGCACCCGATTAAGAAGACACACCAAGAAGACTTTACAAGTAACGGTACCGCGGCCTATTTGGGAGCCCTATATACAGACCAGCCCTCCTCTGTAATCAAATGCATCACGGCCTGTTTTCTTCACAATGTTTTGTAACGTTGTGGCCGAGACAGTGACCATCTCACAACTGATGCTCCCAAGTTTTTAGACTAGTGTGTATTGTGTGTAGGCCCTGCACACATTGTCATACCACGATTGTACACGTCCTTGGCCCCCGCTGGCTCTAAAAGAACAGGCTCACAAGTTCATGACCCGAGAGTTCAGCGATACATGACATGGTCGTATATCTTTGACATTTGTTTCTCTTTGCTTGCTTTGACCTTCCACTGAGTCATGTTCTCAAAAGTAAGCCCAAACTAGTGTTCAACTGAAGCTGCGCCCCTACTGAAAATTATCAGATTGCCATTTGCTGTTTTCATATTACAAAGAATATATGCACAAGAGTTCAAGATGGGGAAAATGCTATCCAAAATATTTGGCAACAAGGAGATGAGAATATTAATGCTTGGACTCGATGCTGCCGGCAAAACAACAATCCTTTACAAACTGAAACTCGGACAGTCTGTCACCACAATCCCTACAGTCGGCTTTAATGTGGAGACTGTCACCTACAAAAATGTCAAGTTCAACGTCTGGGATGTTGGAGGCCAAGATAAAATTCGTCCCCTGTGGCGACACTATTACACAGGCACCCAAGGGCTTATTTTCGTGGTGGATTGTGCAGACAGGGATCGCATCGACGAAGCAAGACAGGAACTTCACCGTATCATTAATGATCGGGAAATGAGGGATGCCATCATCTTGATATTCGCCAATAAGCAAGACCTTCCGGATGCCATGAAGCCACATGAAATACAGGAGAAGCTTGGATTGACCCGCATAAGAGATAGGAATTGGTATGTTCAGCCTTCCTGTGCGACCACAGGTGATGGACTATATGAAGGTTTGACATGGCTAACTTCAAATTACAAATCTTAATGATTGAGTGCTGACTGTTTTAGGTCAAAACTATATTAAAGTTGCAAATAACAAATAACTTCTCAAATGAGTATGGTTAAGATAAAGTTGATTATTCCCCCCACCCTTTTATTTTTAATACTGCATTTACCCCGTGACTAATTTATCTTCAGATTGGTTGGCTGGCTTGAAGTTTGCTTGTACTGTGTTGTAGATCTATATTTCATTCATTACTTTGGGGCTCAGCTGGTGCATATTGAACTGATTGGTCCAACTGTGAAAGCCAGAAAGATCACCTCCTTGGCCTATTATTTTTCACATTTTATATACTTTTACTATTGAAGCTAAGACTTATATCTTCATGAATGAAGCTCATTCAAGTTTCCTCATTCTTTGTTGCAATGAACATGTGTTTTTAGTTTCTTTGTTTCAACAAAGGTGAGAGTCACTGTTAAGCAGCCAGCATTGTAGAACTTTGACCCTACTTAATCACAGGACTGTGATGAAAAACATTTGATTGTCGATGGTATTGATTGAAAGTTACAGAAAAAAATAATTATCACATACTTATGATCCATCATCATAGGTCTAGACATAAGAGAAAAAGTCACACATTTTGTTATCCCGCTCCCAATCCCTTTATGTGGGCTATATAGTTAACTGAATTTTGTGTCATGTCTTGATACCTAATTGTGCTGAATATTCAACAAATAGGCCTCCAGTACCTTAAACATGCTTGTTGGGATGCATTTTTTTATTTGGGGGAACACAGTCACTTGACTCAATCTTTCCAAAGGAATGTCATTCAGCTCTGAGTGCGCTCAATCTGATACAACCGTTGATCAGTCTCAGTATTGGGACATTATATGATAGCCTATATCTGTAGCATGAGTACGAAAGTACAGTTAACCTCCACCAAAATCCATCTGTTGTACAGTCAGAGGGAGCTGCTTCCCGGTGACTGTGGTGCAGCTCTTGCTCCTATTTTGACTGGGGGTACCATGTACAGACAACGTCATTGTAATGTCTTATTAAAAAAGAGATTTTAAATCTTTTATGGCTCTGTATTTCTTTAATTTGTTTAAGTGTTAATCTTTTTAAGTCTGGTAGAATAAAAAAGGGTCTTCACATGGAATTTTCTTCAGCGTCCCATCATAATCCCTTGTTAGGATGCAGGGCAAGCAGTTTGTCATAACTAAAGCTAAAAGTTGCTGCCATCAGTGGTCTTGCCAACAAAAGACTAACTACAAAACAGGAAGTTGAACTTGGGTGTTCTGGAACGACAGCGGAGCCACGTGAGAGTTGTCATGACAGTGAAGACAAACAGCTGATTTGTGAATTTGCTCTATGTTGCTTGTTGGTGAACTGTCACTTCTGACTTCCTGCGCTGATTTGAGATTGAGCTCTCAAAAAGAATCTTTAATGATCTGGTGTAGAGATCAATTAAGATTGTGGAAAAACCTGCTTCTGACACAGTTGTAAATGGATAATGTGAAATTATTGGGACAACTGCTGAAATTAAAATTAATGTTAAGTGCTATTCAGAATTCCTTTTTTTTTGTTATTTCCCCACAAGTAACTAAATGTTTTCATAGGAAACTACATACAGCATCAACCATGGGAAACGTCATAGAATGCTGATGAAGTTTACATTGGGTGACGAGAGAAAAATTCAGTTCATTTCTTTTGTCCAACTGCCAACAAATGGGACAGAGCAATCTTTCTTGTTAACCAGAGTGTATTAAGAAGTCACAAAAACCATGCACCTGAGCAAAAGTATAGCAATGACTCAGGTTAGGCCTATCTGCTGGTAAACTGATATTTGTCCCTCTCTGAATTGACATAAGTGCATATTTTAATGAAAAAATAATTTCATTTAACTATTACATGTGCCAGATTTCTCCATCCATTATAAACAGGTAACAAAGAAATTAGGTCCAATGAAAGACTGTTTAGTTTACAAAAATAGTTTCAAAGATGAAAACTTCAAAAATTACAAACGTAATATACC
>CAAKHD010008740.1:5000-11431 GCA_901007705.1 Fistularia tabacaria | reverse complement strand
GAATCATTTGCAAATTGCTCTTTGTTTTCTTGGTAAAATAAAAAAAAAGAATATATATATATATATATATATATATATATATATATACATACATATATATATACTGGAAAAAAATATATATAACACTTTTTTTCAGCTGCAATTTTTTGATATATATATATATTTATATATATATCATATATATTATCATATCATATTTTTATCATATATAAAATATATATATGTATATATATATATATATATATAATTATTTATTTTTATTTATTTATTTATATTTTTTTACCAAGAAAACAAAGAGCAATTTGCAAATGATTCATGGGTCAATGTCATTGCATCTTTAAACTGTTAAAGTTTAGACCTAAAAGGCAGCCAAGGGTTTGTTTAAAATAAGATCGGAAGCGTCACTCCTGTCATGTATCACATGTTCTATGAACATGGTACTTAAAGCTACTATACAGCGTCTTCCCTTACTTCTTCTGCACTAAAATAGAGATATAGTCAGTCAATCTTTACTGGCTTTGGAAAACAATTCAGCTGATTCATGACCCTCCAATAAACATTATCTCCTCCTTGATTTGAAACATGATAGCCTCAAGGTCAGGTTTGTTCAAGCAGCGCATGCTGTTGCTTTGGTCAAATGACTTTTATCTATAGTTTAAGATGAGCACCCAGGGGCATCGGCCATTTGGGGGCGCCAAGTGATCGACAAAACAATTATGCCTTTATAATGTGTGTAATACCAAGAAATTAACAGCAGTGGAAATAAAGAGTGATACGTGGGTAATTAGACACACATTTAGAGAGCATTATGTTTGTCATAAGAAAAAAAAAAATCTTTTATTCACTATCAGTGAATAAGATAAGATAAAATACTTGAAAATGCCACAAAACGTATCTGGAATGCAATTAATTTGTAAAATTTCATTTACATTAAACAGAACAAAATTACCAAATAAACTGTTAATGTTTAGCTGAAAATCATCAGAAAGAAATAGACAAACAGTTTTCAAGAATATGGTAATCAGCAAGAAATTATCTGAAAGATGAATAAGGGTTTCTTAAGAAATTTAATCGAATATTAAGAGAAAAAAAATGAACTACAATTTTCTTTAAAATGACAGCAACCAAGATTATATATTTAAACATACGGTTTACATGACTGGAAGCGTAAAAAAGGACCGTAGGGTTTCTCCGTGGCCCCCTCGGAAACGGGCGCACCTCAAATCTGGTCAAACCAGGTGCTAAATAACGTTTGCTGCTTTTGTAACTTAAGTGGAGCATGTCCTGCTCACTACCCATGAGCCCTAAGTTCTTTCCTGAAGTGTTTTGTACACAGAGAGGTGTCGCTATTACTTTAATCTGCAGACTTTTAGGAGCCCCGCTCCATTACCTCATCCCTTACCCGAATGGACACAGAATTACAGAAACTCCTTTGAGTAATGAAACAGGGGTCTTATCAACCCTTCACATGTTATTTATCTTTTGGAGGTGTGTTTGTGGCTACAGCATTTGTTTTTCCGCTGTGTGTAAAATCTAGGCTTTTGAGAAGCTAGGGTGAGATAAACTTTTGCAAATGTGCATTCCAAATAAAAACTCAAATAAAGCTTCTTGTTTTTATAACAGAGGCCGATGAAGAAGCACCTCCTCTGCTCACTTGGGATACCGTCCATGAGAAAATGCCTTGGAACATCCTTTTGCTTCTGGGAGGAGGCTTTGCATTGGCTCATGGAAGTGAGGTACCGAAGCTGATGAAGTTCTGAATTCAATACTCTCTGCAGATGTCGCTCATTGATATCTTACGTCTACCCTTAATAAAGAAATCGCAGCTTTCTACATGGTTGGGAGAAAGCCTCACCCCTCTGCAGAGCATCCCTCCATTTGCAATCTCCATCCTGCTGTGTCTTCTGGTGGCCATGTTCACTGAATGTTCTAGCAACACTGCCACCACCACCCTTTTTCTACCAATTCTGGCTTCCATGGTAAGATGGAATAGGATATTATTTTTTCCTCCATGTCAACACAGCTTGTGGAAATCCAAAGCTGGTATTGCACATTGCCTTGTATTGTAGGTTCCTGCTGTCTTTGCTGTTTTTTTTTTAATATTGCATACATTCCTGTTGCAAAGCTCAGTTGTGAAACCTTAAGTGTGTTGACCCAAAGATAGTATTACTTATTCCATGCTGATGTGGACGATGTGCTTTGTGCTGCTCTTTTCACCACATTATCACCTTATCGAGCCTTTGATATAGATAAATAGTCTTTGCTTTTCCAAAACAAACAAACAAAAAAACATAAAGTATTGGATGTGCCTCTTATGCTTCATGGGTCTCACAACATCTGGAAAACAGGTGGGTTAGCAATGCTTCTCCACTTTATCCACCCACATTGTCTTGCCCTCTGTGATTTGAACCAGCAGCCTTTGGTTCACACGTTTCCTTTTACCAGAGCGTCAACGTTGAATGGCCTTAAAGGTACATGATATTGCCCTTGAGTTTGCATTTTTGATCTGTTCGTTTGAATGCTTGTTGTCCTTTTGTGTACTTCTGGGTTGACTCTCCAATAAGCAATGGGAAATTTGCAGCTTTCTTTGATTTTTCATCAGTTCATTCTCAGATGAGGCAATCTATACAGTGTGATATTCACAAGAGCTAATATGGATACAAGATGCCAATTTCTTAGAAGGAGAAGATTTCTTGAAGTCAAATAATTCCTTGTTTTTTTATTCTAGGTAAAGACAATATAGACACACAGATCTCATCAATCTTTACCTTTGTATTATTCTCTGCTCTGAATCATTACCAATGATACCCAGGAGCAATCTTCTCCCTGACAAAGGCTATTGGTCCTCTCTCAGAGAAATGATAAATTTATTTGACATTTATTTATGGACAGTGTGCATCTACGATTTCCTACTTATATTCAGAACCAGGCCTTAAAAGCTGATTATTTTTGAAAGAGTTGGAAATGGAAGACTGCTGTCAGCCTCCATTCTCCAGACATAATTGAAGAGCCCTTTTAATCTGGACTTCCCAATAACCCTAGAAGGGTCATATTCAAATAAAATGTTTTTTTTTTCTTTTTTCTTGTATGGGGTGACAGGGTACTCACACAGCACAAAAAGGTTAAAGTATTGCAAAAAATATGTGGGCCATATTACAGTGATCCAACAGGAAGTTGAATGAAGGCTGAGAAAATTATACATTGTGTAAAATTCACATCCCTGCAAAAAAAATCCCCTCTCACTGATATTATAGTTTTTGACAATAAAATCCCTCATTTGGGGGATTTTATCGTAATGTAATGTATTACAATATATGTATTGATTTTATTGTTTTTTTTATTTTTATCATATATGATATATTTATTATATTTTTTATTGTGGGGATGTTTAGTCTCCCATTTTATGTATTTGCATTTCATTTTCTCCAGGCCACTGCCATCAAGATTCATCCTCTGTATGTTATGTTTCCCTGCACCATCGCTGCCTCTCTGGCCTTTATGCTGCCTGTAGCCACTCCACCCAACGCCATTGCCTTCTCCTACGGCAATCTCAAAGTCATGGACATGGTAAGACATTACGGGCAAAAAAGATATCTTGCGATTGTTTGTGCTGACTCGCAATTGGAATTTGGATAAACATTGGGAATGGGGATCAAATTTTGAGATAAGCAGCTTATGATAATCCTCGTATCTATGTTACATGTTAGTTATTTAGATACACAGAATGTTGCAATAGGTCTAAATACATGGTTGTATAAACCAGTGGCTACACATAGAGCCTGATTATTAGATTAACCAATATCCACCTAGCAAAGACTTATCATTTTCAGTGTAGTTCTGCTAAAATTAAAACTTTAAAGATAAATATTTTGTTGTTGACTGAAGTCAAGCCACCATCAGTTAACAATTCAAATGTTAATGTCTAGATAAGATCACGTTTTAAAATTCATACTTTCTTGAAGTTTAAATGAATGTCACTAATATACACAACCAAAATCCAATACCTGTCCAGTGTGTAGTCCAATGCTAGAAAACAATTTCAATCACTGTCTATATAATGTTGAAGCAATGTTATGATGAAGTTAAATTTACATTATGTTGAAGCTGTTTTTAAAGTCATACACCACTGTGAAATGCTCTATGCAACTCCAGCAAAACAACAGTTAAAAAGCTGTACACGTACCATCGAATTCAGAATACATTTAAAACACCAGCCGTATATCCTTGAAAACTTAACTCGACCATGAAATAGATTTCATGTTTTCTGACAAACATCGTAAAATAAGGAATATCAGCATCAATACTACTTGTAAATATGACTTCACTATAACTTCACTATATCTTTCACTATAATTCTACCCATGTCCTAACAGGCATCCTCTAAAAGTGGTTTTAAACTTGTTTTTCAGGCAAAGGCTGGTTTCATTCTTAACTTCCTCGGAGTTATAACCATCAATATCGCCATCAACACGTGGGGGGTGGCCATGTTCAAGCTGAATACATTTCCCAGTTGGGCAAATGTCACCAAAGCTCAATGAATGTACGAAGTAGAGAGGAACTGGAGCATTGGTATCCAGAAATTCTTCAGTGTTCTCTCACTGAAGGACTGGGCTGACAGGTGTGTTCAGCCTGTCAGGGATTGCCACTGGCCCTTAAATGCAGCTTCCTCAAACTTTTCCCTCTTGCAAATACAGTAATTCAGCCTGCACACATTCGAGCAGCCATTGCTAATGCTTTGACTGAGCAGACTCAACTTAATTTCACTAGATTATCCGCCAGACAGCTAGTCAAGCAGGTGGGAGCATGACGCAATATATCATCCATCCTGGTGAAACCTCGGAATGACGCAGTATTACCCTGGTACTACACAGTGTTATTTTTATCTTGATGTAATAAACAAATGTGAAAAAAAGTCCCTTGTATTTCATTATTCTAAACATTGCTGTGTTCCATTTTGGCAAGGTTATCTTGCAAAAGTGGTGCAGGATGTGGAGCGATAGTCCTTGGAACCGAACATTCCTTGTTCGCTTCCCGGCTCCTCCTAGTGTGTCGAAGCGTTGTTGAGCAAGACACTGATCCCCTGGCGCTGCTCGACGGCAGCCGACTGCTCATGGTTCATCCTTGACGGTTGAAGCGCAGAGAAGGAATTTCCCCGCAAGGGATTCATAAAGTATGAATTAAATTATTATTATTATTCTCATTTGTTATGTTCAAACTTCATGTTTCACGGGTCTGGTTTGTGAGAGATCTATGAGAAATATATGAGGGTTGCATCTAGATTTTTAGAAGTTAAAAAAAAAAAGTCCAATCATAATGAGTTGCAAAAACAAGTAAGTAGTTCAGTAATTTTTTCAATGAGAATCGGTCTTTCTCTAATTACATTTTTTGACATCTGACGTGAAAGTGTTACATTCTTGAGAATGTATAACACACCCTCATAATTGGTCAAAGTTTCAGCTTAGCAGGATGCCTGGGTATCGTGCATCTTCACTTTGAATGTTATGATCTGTTTGCAGACACGAGGGTACAAGTACACACTATAGGATACACTACACACAAATATACACACTATTATTCAATTCATTGCTACAGTCCAATCCATAGGATTAGGACAACAGGGTCCGGCTGGTTTTAAGAGACCAGAAAGGACAGAAGGCAAATCCCTTCAAAGGGGTCAGCATGGGTTAAAAGCGAAAAAATAACTGATGAGAAGGCACATCATTTTGTGGGGAACTGATTGAAAACGTTTCATTTGTGTTGGGCTTTATATCTGTTTTTTTTTTTTTTTTTTTTTTGACCAATTCTTCCGGTAAAAACCCATGAAAACATCATCCAGAGAAAGAGGCACTTCTTGGTCTTGGTTACTCAGGATCAGACGTATGACTCGATGGATCTACACTTTAAAAGGTAAGGGGACATCTTTACTGTCTTATTAAGTTTTAGGAGGTGCAATCACAGCTTTTACTTTTTGAACTCATGTCATTGTTGCCGACCTGTTAAGTAATCACATTGACGGTGAGCTGTCTTTCTATTTGATGGAAACAGCTGCATATTTTATGATCAGCTACAAAGTATTCTCTTCAGCTATCATCAGCCCGTGCCAAAGGTATTCAGTGATAACCCTTGTAGCCCCAGGGATTTTCCACTCACCTCATAAATCCCTGTTTTGTATGACATATGCAATTAGATCTTTATTGCTACATTGGGCAATACGATGAACCCCAAGTTGCTTCCGGTGGTCTGTTGAGCTGCTCGCGTGGCAGCTCTGCCGCCAACCGTGAGTGTGTGTGTGTCTGTGTACGAGTGAATGGGTTAACAGGAATTCCAGTGAGTCGCGCTTCGAAAGCGCTACAAGTGGCGACCATTTCCCATTATCCAGCACTCATTTTATGATTTGTGCCTTCGACTTTGGAATCGACTAAAAATGTCGA
>CAAKHD010008739.1:3608-13608 GCA_901007705.1 Fistularia tabacaria | reverse complement strand
CCCCCGGGGGGCTCCAGGCCGCCGGGCCCCCGCAGGGCGCGGCGCGGCCGGGCCACGGGGAGGCGGCCTTGGAGATCCTCCTGGTCCTCTTCAGGCCGGAGGCCCAGCGGCGGCCACGGGGGGCGGTGTCTCGAGCCGCTGCCTGAGAGGAGTTCCTCCTCAAGCAGCGGGGGGGCCGGATCAAGGGCCGCGACGGGGACGGCGGTGTGGCGGCCCCCGGGGCCGGGGGGGCAGCAGGGGGCGGCGATCGGGCGTCGTCCTCCTCCGCCTCGGACGCCTGACTGGCGTCGGATCGGCCGTTGAAGAAGTCGCTGCTGTCCGAGCAGATGCTGCCGGAGCGCGAGGACCCCCCGCTGGGGCCGGGGTCCCCCCGGACCTCCACCTGCTGCTGCCCGGCAAAGGGCCCGGCCCCCCCGCTACGCCCCCCCTCCCCGTCCTCCTCCGTCATGTGCAAGAGGCCGGCGAGCAGCACCGACGGCCCCAGCAGGTGGGCGTCGATGGCGCGCAGCTTTCCCACCTTCCGCCGGCTCACGGCGAACCGCGGGCTGAGGCCGGGGGCGGTGTTGCCGGAGCGGCGCCGCCCGCGTCCCGCCCACCGCCGCCGCTGGCCGTCGCCCTGCGGCGCCCCCTGGAGCTGAACGCTGGAGCGCCTGCGCTGCGCCAGCGAGCAGGACGCCATCCCGATGCTGGAGCGCCGGCGCGCCTTGCTGGTGGGGACGGCGATGCTCGGCCTCCGCTGGGGGCAGGACGCCGCCTCGCCCTCTGGCTGCAGTGCCGCCTCCTTCCTCTTAAAGTGGCGGCGGAAAAACGTGTCCATGGCGGACGCGGTGAGGGGCGGATGGAAAGACAGACCCTGGCCGCCGCTGTTGGACGCAAACAGCAGTTAGCAAACACGCCCCTAACTCAAAACACACTATAATAAGTCCTTTAAATTCCAGCTTTAAGCATTTTTGTTTTTGTTGTTGTTGTGCGTCACTGCCTGCAGAGGTCAGAGGTCAGAGGTCAAGGGTCGCCCAGTGTTTACCAGCAGGCCGCCGGCGTCATGCTGACCGCAGCATGAATTATAGAGGAAGTCGCCTTCACGGAGGCGGGGGGGGGCTGGCTGTCATCACCACGGCGACGCGACAACGGCGAGAACTACGATAGAGAAGGCCCCGCCCACCTGCCGCCGCCACCTCGCCACCGTGATTGGTCGGAGGGGTGAGACGCTCTCGCAGCGGAGGCGGGGCTCGCCGCGTCACATGACACCGGCAGGTAACTGCACTGATTATCGCCACGGCGACGGGCCTGCAGGGGATGAGCGGCTCTATTTATAGAGTCCGTCCTGGCTTTGCCCCGTCGACCGGCCGCATCGGGTTTCCTCCCCCCGCACACAGATAGGAAGTGTCACCATGGCGATGCCACCAGGAGTCAGACAGCCCGGAGTCAAGACTTTCCCCGACGCTAATTTAAAAAATAATCCCAATTTAAAGAAATGATGCCGGCGTTTTCGACAAATGTGTGAAATTTCCGGGAAAATAATTGTAGCTTCTGGAGGGAAACCTTATCAGTCAGTCCATGAAAAAGGGCCAAATTCACAGAAAGTTGCTAAAACTACAACAGGAAGTAGATCTTTCTATTTCCTGCTTTGAGATCCAGAACAGGGTCGGGCGGCCGGCCGGGCAACGCCGAGAGCGGCGGCAGAGCGGCGGCGAAGCGGCGAAGGCTGGCGGTCCTCGGAGGAGCTCAGAAGGTCTAATCCTGGCTGAGCAGCAGGATCAACACACACACACACACGCACACACATACAGATGGACAGCAAGCAGAAGAAGCAGGTGGGTTTAATACAACCTGAGGTGAAGCTGGCAGGCTTGGGGACGCACCGGGAGGACGAGCCGACTGAAGAAGAGGAAGAGCGGCAGAGAAGGTTGACCCCGGTCGAGCTTAACCTCCGCCTCCTCCCGCCAGATGAAGGAGCTGATGGCCCTCCAACATCCCAGAATACTCCTCATTAACACTTCAAGGCCGCGGCCGGCGCCGCTGCATCAGGAGCCAATTAGAGGCTGAATGGGAGCGACGGCGCAGTGACGGACGGCCGTCTTGGACGGACGCCGGGATTGTGGCGGCGGCGGTCGCCATGGCGCCAGCGGCTCATCCGGTCGCCCGGGGCGTCACAGGTGTGTGGGGGGGTTGGAAAACAACTTTCCCCCAAAACTGCCTCTCAAGTTACAGCTTCTGCTTCATCAGTCCATCAGAATGGATTCATTTTTGTGCAAAAATATCTAAAATGAATGGAAATATTTCCAAATTCAAGTTAAAAGTACAGGATTCTAATCCCTCAACTTCCGTGGAGGAGCAGAAGGTTCATCTTTGAGGCGTGAGATCAGCTGAGGAGGATCAGCTGATCGACTCCTTCGAGGGGGGGCTGAGTCCAGTGTTACCATGACGACAGCATTGTCAAAACCTTGAAATTGCCTCTTTCACTAAATAAAAAAATATTAAAATTTTTAAAAGGTGCTTTTCAGGAAGTATCTCCGGTCTTGTCTCGCTAACCTCCGACATCACTCATGACATCACATCCTGTCAATCACCTGCTGCCCTCTGGATCCTGAACCCTGGCTCTCTGCCGCCCCCTGGTGGCCGCGGGGCGCAACAACAAAACCTCTTCATCAGCTCCTCCTCCTACTCCATCCTCACTCATCTTCTACTGTCCCCTCGTAAAACATCCACCTCTTCTCTCACCTTTCAACTCATCCCTCTTTCCCTCTCCACCTCCCTCTCTCTGCTCTCCATCATCCTCCTCCTCCTCCTCCGTGCGCACACACACACACACACACAACACACACACACACACAACTGGGCTATCTTTAGAAACTGGGCGAATGAGAGACCAAGATAGTTCGGTAAATGGGTCTGTTTCCCTGGTAACACACACACACACACACACACACACACACACACACACACACGTGTGCAGCGAGTGTGTTCCAGGAGGTCAAAGTTCACGGAGGGAGCAGCAGCCCGGTTCACCCTGAAGGACGGTTCTTCTTCCGCATCACTTCCTGGTTCCTCTCAGGGTCAGAGGTGACCTCCTTCATGAGGGAATGCTCCTCACGGAGAGAAGGTGACCTGCAACCACGTCCAGGTATGTAGGTTAGGTTTCCACGAAATAGACCCGTCCATCTTTTGGGAAAAAAAGGGTCAATTTGAATGAACCCTCCCTTAAAGAAGAAAATGAATATGATTCTACTTTTGTTGAAAACACTGGTTTCCTCTCCGGTGACTCAGATGAGGATTTAAAAAAAAAGCGGAAGTTTGGTTCTTCATGTTGTTCCTGGTTTCCTGGGCTGTCCTCGGACGTCCTCCTCCTCCTCCTCCTCCTCCTCCAGGTCCTCCTCAGAGGGAGGCGTCCCAGCAGGCGTCTAAAAACTCTCGCCTTAATGAACCCGTTAATAGCAGCTATAATTGGGGGCTCTGGAGAGCAGCAGCCGGCCCCCCTTTCCAGGAACAACCCCAGACCGGGTTTCTTCTGGAGCTGGACTCACGGCGGTGGAGATACGGTGCTCCCGCCTGCTGGGGTGGAGGCTGCTGAGGGGCGAGGGGGGCAAAGCTTGGCAGATATGGAGCGTTTGGTCCTCATGATGGCCTGGAGGGTCTGCACGTTCCCCTGAGCCCGGAGCTGCAGACACCCAGATGTTCCAGCTCCACGCGCACATACAACCTCCAGAAGCCAGACACGTGGACGGCCGCTCGACCTTTGACCCCAAGAGGACGCCGGCTCCTCGAGGCTCGGTGTGAGGAGATGTTATTCCACCTCAGAGCCTCCATGAACACGCTGGGATTTCCCTGCACTCACACTTCAGTGTCTTCAAGAAGGTCCTCATCTGAGGAGCTACAAAACTACACAAATGGACTCCTCATAAATAAAACTACACAAATGGACTACAAAATAAATAAAACTACATTAATGGATGAAAAATAAGTAAAAATACTCAAAAGGACTACAAATAAATAAAACTACCCCAATGGACTTCAAGTAAATAAAACTACATTAATGGACTACAAATAAATTAAATTACAGAATTCGGCAGCAAATAAATTTAACTACAAATAAATAAAACTACACAAATGGACAACAAATAAATAAAACTATGTAGATGATGACAAATAAATAAAACTTCACAAATGAAATACATAAATGGACAACAAAAAAATAAAAATACACCAACAATCTACAGAAATGGACTACAAATAAATTGAACTACAAATAAATAAAAACTACCAAAAAGGACAAAAAATAAACCTACAGAAATGGACTAAAAATAAAAATAACCTTCCCAAACAAATGGACCGGAATTCCTGAAGGTCCACAGGCGCTGATCCAGTTTTTGCTGCTGTAATGTGAGGATTCTCAGCCAATTTTGGGGGAAACGTGACGCGTTCTTCTCCCCGTTCTTGCCGTCTTCAAGCGGCGGTTGTTCTGTGTGCGGACCTCTACCGCACACTGGAGCCCCTTGCTGCTCTTTATCCAGGAGGAACCCGTGAAGAACTTTTCCATCATTTCTCAGGATTCGACATTTGACTTTGTGAAAGGATGGTGAGTTTGGACAGAAGAAGAAGTCACGAGGAACCAAGCAAGGACGGTAGAACCGACCCGGACCATCCGACCCAGAGGGTCTCCTGAGCCTCGGGGATCTTACTCACCTCCTGGAGAAGATCCTCAGGCCGGTGAAGGACCTGCCGGCGGGGGGACGGCCCGGAGGGGCTGTGGTGGCCGCGGCCAGCGAGGACGGCGGCTCACTTGTGGAGCCAGAGGAGGCGGAAGAAGAAGAGGAAGACGAGGAGGAGGAAGAGGAAGGCGGGGGCTCCTCGGGCTGCGGCTCCATGGCTTCCCGTCCTTCTTCTTCTTCTTCTTCTCGGGTCGGTCACCACTGAAGCAGGACGGCTCCGCTCGGCATTGCACTGCCTACCAGTCGGGACGAAACTCCTCCTCTGACAGGCTGCAGGACGCAGCAGCAAGTGGGAGCAACCTGGAGGTGGCGGGGGGTGCAGGGGGAGGGGCCAGAGGAGGAGTGGGAGGGGCCAGGGAGCCATGGGAGGAGTCAGTGAAAAAGGAGGAGGAGCCAGAGGAGCAGCCAAAGAGGAGTGGGAGGGGCCAGAGGAGGAGTCGGAGGAGCTCAGATCTCCTCTCTCCGTCTGGCCCCGCCCACATGGGCCCGGGGCCGCCTGCTGAAGGCTCCAGGACACTGCAGCCTGCAAGTTTACCTCCGAAAGACAAAAGGATTCAAATAAATTCAGTGATGAAGGACAGCATTCATTTAAAATACTGGTGATTCCAAACATCTCAGAGCTGCTCTGGAGGTTCAGACATAGCCCATAAATACCAGGTCTGACTTGAAACTGAAGCTACCAGCGCCGCCATCTTGGCTGTTGCTTCATTTCCTCATCGTTCTCCCCCTTCTCACAGGCTGTGTTCTGATTGGCCGATTCTGCTGTCCCTTCCTCATCCTCATCTTCACCTGGAACAGGTCGGCCGTCCATCATCATCTGAAAGTTCACGCAGGAGGGAGGAGAACCCCGGGGACCTGCTGAAGAACAGACGGAGGTGAGGTTCTGCCACCACCAGGCCTGATGTCTGGAGGCCATCTGGTCGCAATCTGGCCCTTTGAAAACACACACGTCTGGACAATGTCACACCAGCACCAGGTCCATGGATCCCGGTGACTGGAGCTCCAGGTCCACCTCTCCACACCACATAGAGAGCATTTAGGAGTCGAACCTGATGTTCCAGCCTTCTCCTGGCTGTGGACGGGAGGAGAAGCAGCTGGGGTTCAACTTCTCCTCCGCTGAGAACCTTCTGGTTTCCACACACACACAAACACACACACATACACACACACACACACACACACACACACACACATTCCAACGCCTCCCATGGTCGGTGTTTGAAAGCGGCCGACTTGAAAAAGACGAGAAGAGGATGAAGAGGAGCGTGGAGAGGATGAGGAGCGGGATGAAGGGGTGAGCTGGTGCAGCTCCGGCCGGAGGCGTCACGTCCGCCTCCCCCTCCACACACACACACACACACACACACACACACACACACACACACACACACACACTCACAAAGGCTGGGTTACGTAAAGGCGTTATGAAACAGGAGGGCCGCTGTGGTTCTCGGTGACTCACCTTCGCCGGGGCGGGAGGTCAAAGGTCACAGGATGGAGAAAACTCACCGGTGGGAAAACACCAGGACCTCCCCGAGGAGATGGAAGGCCGGGGATCTTCTCACCTCCAGGACACGGAGAAAAACTGATCTTCTGAAAAATCAATCACTGCAAAACGCATTTTTTAAACATTTGCAACAATTTGGTCCGGTTTTGTTCCCTTCCTGTCTCCTGATTGGCTGCGGTGCCAATCTCACCGCCGTCACGGCAACCAAATCGCAGCCTCAGTCTGACCACCAGACACACACACACACACACACTCGACCAGACCCCCCATTTACACCACCTGGCACACACACAGAACACCAGACCCAGCACACACACACACACACACAAACACACACACACGCACACACACACACACATCAAAGCGCCTCTGATGGGGTGCTGGTCAGGAGTCCAGAAGGTCCAGACGCCGAAGAAGGTGAGAAGGTGACAGGGAACCCGGCAGGGACAGAGCTGTAAGCATGAACTTCCACTGGACTGTTTTTAAAGAGTTCACAAGGAAAAGCAAAACAAACAGGGAGGCTTTTGGAATGACGCTGTTAGCGATTAGCTTGTCGCATTCCGCTGTCACCTAGCAATGCGCTACCATGTACGTCTACACCGTCCAGTTGGAGGAGGTGTACTTGTTGATGTTGTTAGCTGTTAGCACTTAGCTCTTTGCTTTTAACAGTGTGTCATTAGCATGATGCTATTAGCTACTAAACTGTTGCTGAGAGCAGACAGAATAGTGAATCAGACATTAGAACAATCCCCCCAGTGGCTAGCCCAGTGCTATTAGCTAAGAGCGTTGTGCTTTAGCTGCTAGCCCAGAGCTGTCAGGTATTAGACCGATCCTATTAGCACTGTTAGCTAGAAGACCTGCGCTTTAGCTGCTCGCACACCGGGCGACGGCGTTGGCCGTTACCTTGGTGTTCTTAGCCGTGAACTTTGCATTCTTCTTCTGTGTGTGAAGAACGTGGCTAAACACAAACTAACACTGAATGAAAGTTCATCTCTGAAGATCTGCCAAATGTTGTGTCTCCTTCCCACAGAGAAAATGGTGCTGATGGAAAATTTTCAGCCCAGAAACATGGACTTTCATCCATGAGAAGAAAACCTGGTCAGTGGTTTCGAATACCCTCTGCACAAAACCAACAGCTGCTCTCTGCAATCCAGAAGTGAAACCTCTTTCGAAGTGTGCTTCCTTTGCCTTCGGAGGTAAAAGTAGAGCAAGATAGAGAACTTGATTGACTGATTGATTCTTTATCAAATTTATTTCAAATCCAAATCTTATTTCTGTAACATTGACAATGAAGAAAAGACAGGAGGCAGAGCTGGAGGTGGCAGAGATGAAGATGTGGAGGTTCTCTTTGGGAGTGACCAGGATGGAGAGGATCAGGCATGACATGGTAGATGTTTTGGAGAGAAGCTCAGAGATGGTTGGGTCATGGACAGAGGAGGGAGAGTGAAGATATTGGAATTGGAGATGTTTTTGTATGCTTCCTTCCTTCTCTTCTCTTCTTCTCCTCTCTTCTAATGTTGCTGCTGCAACAACTGAATTTCCCCCATGGGGGATCAATAAAGTGTTATCTTATCTTATCTTATCTTAAGACCAGAGAGAAGATGTATGGAGGTAGTGAGAGAGGATGTGAAGAGAGGAGGATCCAGGGGCTTAGATGGAGAAGGTGGATCGGCTGTGGAGACCCTGGAGGGAAAAACCCAAAGGAGAAGACAATTTTTTTATTTCGACGTCCAGGGAACAAATTCCCTGTCGCTGTGTTTCCTGTGCAGAATGAGAGCTCCCTGGATGGACAGCGAGGCCGGCGGTGGAAGTTTGTTGTGTTTTTGGTCGGGGCGTCACGTGGCCTGGGGAATTCTCAGCAGGGAGGATTGAAGCTACGTTCTGCACAGAATTGTTTGCAGGCTAACAGAGCAGCAGCCTCTGTAAAACTGGGACCTGTTGCACTACAGTGCACAACTATCACTCCATGTTATTGTCCAGTGCGGTGAGACGTTGTGAACAAATGTGATCTTCCAGGACGATGATATCTGTGCAAATCAGAAATGAGCAGGAAGCTTAAACCACCATCTTTGTTAAATAGCTCGTAAGCGCCTCACCTCCCACTGAGGTCCCACTGAGGTGTTCCAGATGGTTCCCCTCTAGCCCTCCTCACTCACATTAAGATGCATGTTGACAGACACGCCATCATGGTCGGATCAATTCAACCTAAGATCGATAATTCTCTTTGGAGCCATACATTTGATTTGGATCGGTAAGGTTTAGTTTTTGTGTTTCTGCATTAATGTTTGTTCTTCGTCAAGTGAAGAGCCAGGTATTTCTGATTTAAATGGAACAAGACAAACGTTCATGAAGCATAAAAAGGCTCATATTTTCCTAAATTTGAAGTTCAACCTGAAGCTTTTGAATTTTTTCAATACTAATTGTGATTTGATGTTGTTTTCTTTTAGAAATAGTGTTGCTTTATCCGCCAGCTGGCTACAATAACCCTACTGCACCCAACACATCACAATTTTCCAGATCATTTCAATGCTTAGAAAGGACAGCTAGCATTTCCGTGGCTATTTGGAACAGATCAGGTGAGATGGTGCAGCCGTGGATCCAACATCCACATTCAAACCCAACGCAGCTACGAATGAGACCCTGGATCACGTTTCTAGATTGAAACACCAAATCCCAAATGTCCGAGTGTCACTAAAATGAATGGATGAATCAAAGGGTTAACGAAAGTCCAAGAATGAGAGCCCACTGTCCTTCATGATGTCCATCACATCTTCTGTGTCCTTTGGCTTTTGAAAATAATTAATGAGTATTTAATTCAAATGTATTTGATTTTATCTGGTTCATTTTTAAAATGTAATTTCAAATTTGAAGACGATGGCGATCTTGTAACATCTCAATAAAACGTGTTCAAATATTTTTGCCGCTCTTAATAAGCGACTGCACGCAGCAGGAATTTGGCATTTTCGGTTTTGCTGCCGGTGGAACATTTAAGTTTGGCTGTTTTTCAAAAATACAAGAAGGCCTCAAATAGACACAGAGTATTTTGCTTGAAAGTAACCTTCAGCCCAACCTCTGTTTTTTTTCCAGAGTTCAAAATATTTAGTTGCCTGCAGAAATGGCATTTCGTTTTCTCTTATTTTTCATTAATTAAAAAAAATGCAACACATATTTTGTTTCAACTTAGCATAAAGGCAAAAAAAAATACGAGGTAAATTGGCATGTCCATTCACCCAGAGGGTGGCGAGGCTCCCGGTGTTTTCTTCAATCTGGGGAAACGGCTCCTAATGGCTCTGAGTGGTAAAGCTTGTGGACCCCTGGTGAACCTTCCTGTTCAAAAGCTCGATCATGTGTCTGCGATAAATTTTGGGATTCCCGACTGTAAACAGGGGCAAGAGTAGAGGTTAACTGTCATTTATTAATAAATATATAACAGTGAAAGGTTTTGATTCTGTGTCACTGCTGTCGGGCTTCTTTTTTTTGGTTTAACTGTTTTATAAAGTTCTCTTTTTTTATTAACAAATATACACACACAACAAATGTGTTTAGCCAGGGGTAACATGAAAAAAAAAAAAAAAAATATATATATATATATATATATATATATATATATATATATATATATATATATATATATATATATATATATATATATATATATATATATATATATATATATATATATATATATATATATATATATATATATATATATATATATATATATATAACAATCAAAAAGCCATAGAAATGTCAGGTCCCATGCTAACCTTTTTTTTTAATAAAA
>CAAKHD010008734.1:24691-46843 GCA_901007705.1 Fistularia tabacaria | reverse complement strand
ACATGTATGCTGGCTGTGAGACAGTGGTGAAGTGTGCTGTAGGGGAAACAGAGAAGTTAAAGGTGGAGGTGGGACTTCATCAGGGATCAGCTCTGAGCCCCTTCCTGTTTGCAGTGGTGATTGATAGGCTGACGGATGAGGTTAGAAACGAATCTCCATGGACCATGATGTTTGCGAATGATATTGTGATCTATTGTGAGAGCAGGGAACAGGTTGAGGAAAATCTTGAGAGCTGAAGGTATGCTCTGGAAAGGAGAGGAATGAAGGTTAGTTGCAGCAAGACACAATATATGTGTGTAAATGAGAGGAACCCATGTGGAGCAGTGAGGCTACGGGGAGTGGAGATCACCAAGGTGGAGGATTTCAGGTACTTAGGGTCAAAAGTCCAGAGCAATGAAGAGTGTGGAAAAGAGATGGAGAAACGGGTTCAAGCAGATTGGAATGGGTGGAGAACAGCTTCAGGGGTTCTATGTGACAGAAGAATATCATCCAGAATGAAAGGAAAGATGTTCAAGACAGTACTGAGACCAACAATGCTGTATGGTTTGAAGACAGCGGCACTGAACAAAAGACAGCAGGCAGAGCTGGAGGTAGCAGAGATTAAGATGTTGAGGTTCTCTTTCGGAGTGACGAGGATGGATAAGATCAGAAATGAGTGCATCAGGGGGACAGCTCATGTTAGATGTTTTGGAGAGGAGATCAGAGAGGCCAGACTGAGATGGTTCGGTCATGTACAGAGGAGGGATAGGGACTATATTGGTGGACGGATGTTGGAATGGGAGATGCCAAGCAGGAGGTCTCGAGGAAGAGCGAAGAGAAGGTTTATGGACGTAGTGAGAAAAGATATGAAGGTAGCTGGCGTGAGAGAGGAGGATACCGTGATTAGGGTTAGATGGAGGAGGTTGATTTGCTGTGGCGACCCTTGAAAGGGAAAAGCCGAAAGGAAAAGAAGAAGACAGGAGAGGGAAGGAGGAGGGCCATCTTCAATAACACAGAGACAGCAGAGAAAGTGTTAAGGTGGTGCTGGAAGAAGAGGGCAGATCCATGGTCAAGTACTGCTTGGGCACAAGTTGAGGCCTGATCAACCTCAGCTGGGTCCCCTGAGAGAGGGTGTCTGATGTTCGAAAGACCGGAAACATCCAATGAACCCAGGTACATCACTGATGATGTGCCCTAGCTATGCATCAGAAGATGTTTCATTATGACTGTTGGACTGGAGAAGCCAATGAATGCCAGAAACAGTCTGGTTGACAACCAAGAATAGTTTGGCGACAGCTGGAGAGACAGACGATAGCTCAGAAAGACGGGAACCGGGGCGGCTACAGGTTAGCAGCCCTAACCGCACTTCCTGTGAAAGAGGACCCAAACAAGCTATGGAACAAAGATAAGAATCTACCCCCAGAGGAATCCAAGACGAGGGGAGGATGAGGTCCCTAGCAAGCCAGATTCAAGGTTTATGAACAACAGCCATGGACAAACGTTGACTGGTAGAGAGTGCTTGGGAAAGATCTTGCAAGAATGAGAAGAGCCTAAGGATTCATCAAACATAATTTAGGAGAACACGAGGATCCACTCTCATCAGGAGTAGATTTAACAAGTAGTGCCACAATGACATATTGAGTTTGATCATGGGCCATGGGACAAAAGCACCTCTTTTAGATATTGCTTTTTCTCTGGAGAAATCTGTTGTCAAGGAACAATGACATTTTCTTTGTCCTTTTTTTGTCTGTTCATTTTGACCTTTAAATTTATTTTTTAACCTTTTGAGTCCAAAATTCATGGACTACGAAAGTGAAGCTAAATAACCTCCATGAGGATCTATTTAGAACATGTGATGTTGCGATAACAGACATTTTGATTTATCCGCAGCATTTTTTTGTGAGGATGTTGAGAATTGTGTTGAAAAATAATGGATAAAACATTTTAAATGATTGAAACACCTCATATTATCAGGCAGGTTCCCTTCAATTGTATACGAATACAAAACCCACCTGAAAAAAGTGCTATTTATATATTTATATATTAATTTTTTTTTATACTTTTCAAGCAACCTTTCTATTTCAGTTGCTTTTAATTGCATATCATCGGCATTATCTGAAACTGATTGTAGATGTAATTTTGTTGTTTTATAAAAACATGTGAGAGCATTCAGGAAAAAAATTCAAATGGAATTTTGACTTTTACCTACTTGTGATATAGGTATCCAGGTGATGGATATGAGGCAGTTATTGGAAATAGTTGTCACAGTCCTTCTAGTTTGTCATATTTTCCTCTCAAGGCCAACCCAAAATCAATCTTTGAAATGATGTGATAAAATTATAATTGCAGTGCAACACCATTTTAACAGTGCACCCTTCTTTATGATATGTTGCTAGTTTCTAGTCTCAATGTAACTCACACACAGCGGCGCTGAGAATGATTTGACATTAAAAAAGATGACACAAAAAAAAAAATCACTTCAAAAGGCACCTTAAAATACAATTACACCTGAAGGGATTTTACTTGTCCTTCACTTGGATTTCACTGGGTATCTTAAATATCTTTAAACAGCATCTTCATTGTGCTTTTCTCACTTGTCAGCCATCTTTGGCAGCATCTTGTCATGTCCAATTTTCTCTGGTGTGATCTCTGAAGCCAGAGGGCCAGCTGCCCCCAACTTTAGGGCCTGTTATCTACAGAGCCTGTCTGTCGCTGTTGGCTGCCCCGCAGTCATCTGTCTGGCTTTAGATTTTGTGAAAAAAGATCACTCGTTTGCAGATAATTATCGGGCCAGGGCCAGCTATGTCGCATGCATCCACAGGCCCTTTGTTAGTAATTGAATTAGACCCCATGCTGGAAGTGAAAGTTAAAATGAGCAGTTTCCCTCAGTGAGCAATCTGATTTGTAAACTTGAAGAGAGGCTATGTCATGTCTGTGATTCAACATTGAGTCACATTCAGCCTGGCATGATTTTTCTGTCAGCTTTTATTTTATGACACCTGTCAATAGTGGTCAAGTGCATCAGACAATCACAAATGAACAGCTTCCAGAGTTGTTTTGAGGTTGAAAGATATGTTAACAATATCCAACCAGCCACCATTAGTCTGATTACTGGCAAATTGTGATATATTTGTGGTTGAGTCAGAATTCGCCATGTTCCCCGTTCCATTGTCGAGGCGGCAGACTGGAGCTGCGGCGCCTGTCGGGACGGCAACCCTCGGACCTGCTGGTGGATCCCAGCAAATAGGGATGCTGTCAAACTGAAGAAGGAGTCCGATTGATCCTTTTTGGCCTGTGGGGCTTCAGAAGAAGCTGACAAGTACCGGCAGGCCAAGCGGCATATGGCTTTGGTGGTCACCGAGGTAAAAACTTGGCGTGGGAGGAGTTTGGGGAGGCCATGGAGAACGACTTCCGGAGGGCTTCGAGTAGATTCTGATCCACCACCCGGAGTCTCAGGAGGGAAAAGCAGTGCTCTGTCAACACTGTGTACAGTGGGAGCGGGGTGCTGCTGATCTCAACTTGCGACGTTGTAGATTGATGGCAGGAATACTTTTCAGACCTCCCCAATCCAGTTTAAATGCCTTCCAATGAGGAAGCAGAGCTGGGGGGACTCCGGAGAGGGTCTGCCTATTTCCGGGGCTGAAGTTGCTGAAGCAGTCAAAAGCTCTTCAGCAGCGGGGCCCCGGGGGTGGGGGTAGATGAGGTCTGCCCTGGGTTCCTCAAGGCTCTGGATGCTGTAGGACTGTCTTGGCTGACACGACTCTGCAGCATTGCGTGGACGTCGGGACAGTGCCGTTGGACTGGCAGACTGGGGTGGTGATCCCCCTTTTTAAAAAGAGGGATCGGAGGGTATGCTTCAACTATTGGGGGATCACACTCCTCGGCCTCCCTGGTAAGGTCTATTCAGTGGTGCTGGAGAGGAGGGACCGCCGGGTCATTGAACTTCGGATTCAGGAGGAGCAGTGTGGTTTTCGTCCTGGTCGTGGAACTGTGAACCAGCTCTATACCCTCAGCAGGGTTCTCAAGGGGGTATGGGAGTTTGCCCAATCAGTCTACATGTGTTTTGTGGATTTGGAGAAGGCATTTGTGGGCATCCGTGTACCATGGGCAATCCTGTGGGGGGTGCTCCGCGATTATGGGGTGCTGAACCCCGTTATACAGGCTGTTTGGTCCCTATATGACCAGTGTCGGAGCTTGTTCCGCATCGCGAGTTGTAAGTTGGACCCGTTTCCGGTGAGAGTTGGACTCCACCAGGGCTGCCCTTTGTCACAGATTCTGTTCAAACTTTCATGGACAGAATTTCCAGGCACTGCCAGGGCGTCGAGCGGATCTGGTGTGGTGGCCACAGGATCAAGTCTCTGCTTTTTTGCAGATGATGTGGTTCTGTTGGCTTCATCAGGCCATGGTCTCCTGGTCTCACTGGAGCGGTTTGCAGCCGAGTGTGAAGCGGCCGGGGTGAGGATGAGCGCCTCCAAATCCGAGACCATAATGCTCAACCGGTTCACGAGTGGGGGAAGGATGGAGCGGGAGATCCACAGGTAGATCAGTGCAGCGTCTGAAGTGATGCAGACTCTGTACCGGTCTGTCATGGTGAAGAGGGAACTGAGCTAGAAGGCGAAGCTCTCAATTTACCAGTTGATCTACATTCCTACCCTCACCTATGGTCACTAGCTGTGGGTATTGACCAAAAGAACGAGATTGCGGATACAAGCGGCACTAGTTTTCTCCGCAGGGTGGGCGGACTCTCCTTTAGAGATAAGATGAGAAGTTCGGCCATCCGGGAGGAACTAGGAGTAGTGTCGCTGCTCCTCCACATAGAGAGGAGCCAAATGAGGTGGCTCGGGCTGGGGAGAGAGAAGTCTGGGCCTCCCTGCTCAGGCTGCTGGCCCCGCAACTGGACTTCGGATAAGCGGAAGAAGATGGATGGATGGATGATGGATGGTATCTTCTCGTGTAGACTAAGGTTTAGTTTAGTTTAGTTTAGTCATCATCTATATTAAAAAGTACAGTGTACAGTCAATGCAATGAAGTTGCCAGCCACCTCATCATCCCTCGTCACAATAAAAACAATAAATAGTAGAACAATAACTTAATCCATATTAGGAGTTTGGTTATACGCACCACTAAGTGCTACTGTTTATCGGTCTGATGGCCAGAGGTAAACATGCTGACAGAAATATTTGCAAACTAAAACAATAAAAATCCCACTCGAAAATTGCCGAAAAAAGAAAAATTAGAATGAAACTGAATAAAAAAATAAAATTATTATTTTCTTGTAGGAAAATCACAACTTAACTCAATCTCCATACATTTGCACATTTTTACCGTTTATATTTCATTTCCCAAAGCACATGGGTTCTCCTGTCTACCTCCTATCAAGTATAATATATCTATCACAAAAGGGAAATGAACCATATGTCTGGATTCCAAACTGAATTAGTAAGACTCCATACTGTACATGCTCACAACTTCAATAATTCTTTGGCACTTTTATTGTTGGAAGAAATATGAAAACCTCATAAATTTCATAACAGTCTGCAGCCCCTTTTAAAATTCTCCAAATTAATCATGGGACGTGACATTGAGTACAATCAAACTGTTTTGCTGCACAGTAAATTTTATTCTTTCATTCTGTCTTGCAGGCGTCTTGGGCATGTGATGCTTTATACAGAAACCATGATGCAGTTTAAGTCTGCTCTAGAAAGTAGGCCATTTTAGCCAGTAGCTTAACCAGGTCCTCTGTGACTGAGTGTGGAGAACTCAAGAGGTTCATTTCTGGACAATCGATGCATCATCTGTTATCTCTGTTTCCCTGACACACTAGCAGGCTTTTATTAATTTGTGAACAGAAATTAGCATCCATCACTTATACGTCATTGCAAAGCAGTTATGTAAGGTACAGTGTCACATAACACCAATACCTGCTTGGCACTCAAATACACTGTTATGAAATGGGACACAGAATATTTTCTTGTCATCTCAATTATTTAAACACCCCTCTGCTTGATATGACTCTTACTCTGCTGCATAGCAAATATGCCATTATCTTACAATACAGCTGAACAGTGTGAGAATCATGTGAAATCGTGTCTGACACATGCAAATACATAAGGACAAAGCATTCTCCATCATTTAGATATATTTGTTCTTTTTAATTTCACATTTATGATTCAAGATGTGTCAGTACATTTTTTTAGGCTGTACTTCCAGGATGAATCAGGTTTGTTAATTTCTGTTTCCTTAAAATTTGCTAACCCCCCAATTTTTTTTTTTCGTTTGTTTTTTGTAATTGTTTTCATATCCCTGTGTCTTTACATGTTCCATATGTGCGCTCTTCTTCCAGCAAAGTAGATTTCTTCAGACTCCAGCTCTCTGTTTTTCTCTCCGTGCAATGCTCAAATTACAAGATGCTGTTTTGTGCCAGAAAGCCACATAGGCCATGCATGAAATTTACTGGCTTCAAGTCTTGCCATTTGATATGGCTAACAGATCTTGTGCCATTTCCCATCTCCTCCATTTCCCGTGTAAAGCTGACCTTTTCTGCCTCTAGGCTATATTTAAACGCTGAGCACCAGAGACTTATAGCACCATGGGAAATTTTATTATCAACACTCTCCATTTGTCTGACTTAATTCAGCCCTGTCGTAGATTGTACCAAAGAATCCTGCATGTATACACTCTCCTGTGGCAAACAGGGCCACCGGTGTGAAACCTGAACATCAACATTGTAGCAGGGGTGATGCCTGGAGAAACTTTCTTTTGAACTGTTTTGCATAACAGCCAGAAGATATAGGTTCTATTTACAATGCACCTCAGTTGAAATAACGTGTGAGAGGAATAAAGAAAATGGAGGTGATGTAATTTCATGAGGCAAAGGGTGGACCAGAGTCAAACACAAAGGGCTTGACATTTTAAAGAATCTCAGTTGGTGAAATGTCATAGATTCCTCCCTCAGACACATTCATCAGCCTTTCCTGTCTGTTGTCTTTACAGCAGACAAAATGTAGATTGAGCGAAGCAACACGTTCACACACTCACATAAATACACACACACACACTTTTCCACTTTTCTTCCTGCATACATCCTTTGCCAGGACAAAGGATGCATATCAGAAATATTTTTTCCTGTACTCTGGCAGGCCTGAAATGGGAGTTCAGAAGGTGCTCCAGGTGGACCTGAAAATGGAAAGCTTCCCAGAGCTGCTGGGCAGCCGCTGGATGGCCTGGCAGGTAGAATACCCAGCGAGCCGCATCGTAACACAAGAGACTGAGACTGAGATCCGACTGGCACAAGAGGAACTAGCAGGCATCGTGCCCCTGGCTATGGTGAGTAATCCCACACCCCCATCTCAGTGGAACACCAAAAACTTAAAATACAATATATTAATAACCCTGTTACCCAAGAAAATGAGGAAAATCTTTTTCTTTATGTCTTAATTGAAGCCTATCAACAGACTTTGGTGAGAGCAGCTTCATTAAGTAGGCATAGTGGTATTTAGTTCAAAACAAAACAGTCCCGCATGAAATTGCTGCCAACAAGCTCTCAATCAGCCTGGGTAACTCAGTGCAATATTTTTTTCTAGAAAGGCTTTGCTCTTAAATTTTTTCTGAAGTTACTTTTGGGCATATTGAGTACTGTTAGATCACGCCATCCTATTCCATTATATTTAGGGAAACCATTGTACCAATTTCTGATGTTATCAGGCCCTGTAGATGAATAGATAGTTTTACAGACAACAAAAATGAACACTTTTTAGGAAGGGGTGTTGGTTATTGTCCCTGTGATTTCACTGGTCATGTAATTGAAGTGACTTCCACAAAACAATTAGATGCTTCAGATTGCACACAGCATTGCCACTGATAAAGGCACACAATGGATTTATTCATACCCCTCTTGCATCTTCAAATGAAAATCTGAAAATCAAAAACATATACAAATGGCATTCAGTGCAATAGCTTTTTCATCTTCTGGTATACATTTTTGTACTATGTAAACAATGTCACACTTTTTAATTGCTTAGGAACAGACAGAAGACGGTTATTGTAGATCTGGGCCTGCAGAGTGTATTTAAGAGCAAATGAGCAAGATAGAATCTTTCACTCCCTGCAGACTTCATGTGGGGACTTGAGGCTTTCCCTGGCCTTAGGCTAAGCCAGCAGCTATGTGTCTCCCTCAGCATAGTGAAGGAACTGTGCAGATTGACCAAAAATCTCCTTGGTAAAAAATGAGCCACATCAATGGTGTAGACTAAAGAGAAAGACAGTGTCATATCAGTGCTGATTACCAAAAGAGAGATTGCATTCATTTCTATTTCTGTGCTGCTGTACTTCTGATCTACATGACACAGACCTTACTGCTGTGTCAGTGTTATTCTCTAAGTATTGCCTGCAGCTGTATAGATGATAGATGCCTGTGGGTGGTGTTTTCTGGATGCAGAAGAATGTGGCTCCTCTGATCTGTTCTCAGGATAATTGAAGCTATGGGTTTATTGCAGCGATATTGTTTGAGTCTCTTCTTTCACATTCTTTTCATGTCACTGATCTATCACCAGTGAGCTTGCCTTGCTCTAGGAACATAGTTCGCACCCACACCTTCCTCTGTTGAAAAAGGCAAGGATGATTTGCATGATTATCAAGCAAAAGGCTATGCAATTCTTTATTTAAATTTGAAAAAAAGGGAAAAAAAATCAACAAAGTTTTTGCCTGCTTGTGGAAGAGAAGGCCACACTCCGTTTAATATAGGTATTGAACTGATTCGATTTGGCTTTTGTGCAAGCCCGTTTGAAGGACTAATCCCTCTATTTTCTGTTCTAATTGATTTCTGTGGATAAGTACTCTACCCTCCAATTCTTAAACATATAGTCATCAATCAATTCTACCTTAATTCTTTTTTTAACAGCGATTATTCTGCTCATTTTACATAGAGGAGAGATTTTATGCCTCTTCATAAATCATGTGGCTTCTGTCGCGGTGGCAAAAATCCATCTCAATTAACCTGATATTATAAATAATTTGCTAAACGCGGCTAAATCAATTAAGGACAGAATAATTTAGTCACCAGTTTCAAAACAGATAAGGATGAATGGTGTCCCATTTGTATAATATCAGATGTTACAAAGTGTGGTTGATATATATATACTGATAAATAGTCAGTGAATCAGTTTCTATCATGTTAGAAAGTGTGTGTATTGAAGTGGATCAAGTTCACTGACCTGCATGTACATTTAAAATTCATTTAAAAAACTTTCATTATTGGAAATCAATTTTAAAAGATTGATTGGCGGGGTGGCATGGTAGCGCAGTGGTTAATGCTTCGGGATCACAGCACGAAGGATCCTTGTTTGATTCCGTCAAGGGGGCCTTTCTGTGTGGAGTTTGCATGTTCTCCCTGTTTCCGCCAGGTTTTCCAGTTTCCTCCCACAGTCCAAAAACATGCAGCAGGTCAATTGGAAAACGTTGGGAAAGTTGCTCCGAATGAGTGAGTGAATTGTTGTTTATCCTTATATGTGGCCCAGTGTTTGACTGGCAACCGGTCCAGGCTGTACCCCGCTTCTTGCTCGATGAGAGCTGGGATAGGTCCCAGCATCCCCCGGGACCCTGAGTGCAGGATAAGCGGCAGACGATGGATTGATGAATTTTATGTGCCTCACCATATGAATGCACACATCTTCTACAGTTTTCTTTTTCTTTTTCTCCCCGTTGCTTCACCCATACATCTACCCAAGGTGCACGACTTCTCCATCCACTACACGGTACTTAACACACAACACAAATACTTATACATGCAGACACATTCAGAACTCATTAACTGTGTCCGTCTCCTGCTGTACCCTTTTCTTGCCCATGTCTTCCTCCTACCCATATATACACACTCACACACATACCGAGAAGCACATAGGGCTATGGCAATCAACATGCACCAATACGAGAGAGGCCCACAAGCGAGGAAAGGAAAGGCTGAATTAGATTACTTGGGATCACTCTGCCATGAAAGGCCCACAGATAAGTTCCTCTCTCTCCCCTGCTACACTACTCACTGATAGAAAAGAGGAAGTAAGGCAATGTAAGAGCGCGCTTCATCCCTCTTACATACACACACCACACTCTCTCGCCACTGTCTCCCCAAAGAGAGAAAAATCTCAGTAATTCAAACAGAAAACAGACCTCTGCACATCCAACTGGAGCCATTGTAATCGAGTGAAAATGGAGATGTTGCAGAGTTTGTGTATGAAATATTTATGGACAACATATACTCTATGATAACCAGATGCATGATAATGGTAAGTGTCAACAGAAGAGAGCGACCTGGAGGGCCTTGATTTCATTCGAGAGTGACAAATTGAGGAAGATGAATAGAATGGCGTACTCATGAAACTGAGAAGATGTTGCGTTTTTATTTTTTACAGGTGTTTCAAGTTCACAGAACTAAGCAAAGCTAATTTAGGATTATAAAGTTTTTAAGATAATTGTGGTATATCAGTCATAACAAGAGACCAAGAATGTGTAAAATTTCCCTGCAAGACCGCAGTGTTTTATTTCTTTGCAATGTTTTTGTCAAATAATAGATGAACAGATAAAGTAAAACGGCTTGCAAAATTGTGATTGATGGAATAGTTAGATCGTTAGATCCTCTCAATTATTAAGTTTAGATTTATCCTGATGAAATCTTGTAGCTGTTTTTAGGTCTATATCTTGGCTCTCCCCTGCCCCAACTTCCCTGTTAAATTACTATTGCTATAGTAACTAAAGTGCATTCTGTCACTCACTTCTGAAATATGAATTTATAACCAAAGAACAAAATTTGAGTTCACAGTCTAGAGTCCTCTAATCTTGTATGTGTTTATATCTAGGTAGAGGGGAGTAAATAGCAATTATACTTCCAATAACCAGCTCAGAGCCTGCAAGAGAATGCTGGGTTGAATGCAGGTCAAAATTAACACAATTTCGCTTTCCCAGGATGGCTTGCATTGTTCCCTTCTCCAGCATTATGTGTTAAGGCTCATTCATTCGTCTGCATTAAAATGACATCATAGGTGGTGACTTAACCTGTGGCGTATCCTTAATTAAACTTTGATGTCCACCTCCCTGGAAATGTAACCCGGCCTTGTGGTGAAGCACAGCTTGATGCACATTTTTAAATAAAATATATTGTTTCATGAATACTTATCAATCCCTTGCGGGAATTTTTTTCTGCATTTTATTTGCCATGTGTGAACAATGAGGGTGGGCTGTCACTGAGTGCCGTCTGGGAACAGTTAAGGGTTCATTGTCTTGCTCAGTAACAGTTTAGGAAGAGCTTGAATTGAACCAAGAAGTTTTGATTCAAAGGCAATCACGGACTATGAATGCCTGTGTTTGATCTAGTTTGTAATATGAAATGTCCTCCTACAAATTTCTTCACTCAACACCAAGTCATTCTAGGGTTACATGAATTGCCAGCATTTCAGCTGTTTGGATTAATGTAAGACCCTAGATTTTGTTGCATTAGCTCTTAAATCATCCCTTTGGTTGAAGAAACATTAGTGGTAGCACATGGTAAACCCCGCATGGTGTCATTTAACATAGCCAATTTGTACTTTGGTGTTTCTGCTGCAAGGGACTAACCCTATATATTGGAAAAATAAATCAGTCAAATGCTATTTTTGTTTATCACTTAATTCTGTAGAATCATTGAACTGAAATGTGAATGAAATAATTTCCTCTTGGAATTGTGGTCAAGGCTGTGAAGCTTTTATTATTGCTTTACCAACCATTAACAGAGAAACATTTTGTCACATATCGTAAACTCGCATCCAGAAATATATTAAAGGTCTAGTTCTTGTCTTAATTTAGAACACTGACAGCCAGAGAGATGAGAAATTCAGCAGTTAGATTAGACCAACAAACTGCATGGGTGTGATTGGCAGATGATATAAAGAGTGGGATATGTGATGTGTAATAACCATGCAACTAATTTGACTGCCTGACACAGGCCATGCTCCATCTGAGGCTGACATAATGAACACAGTCTTCAATCAGATGATGAATATAATCACTGGGGTAACCTTATTAGTGTAACTTTATGGAAAACCATATTTATCTTATTTTTTATGGTTTAAAAAAAATAATGGCAATCTTTATCATCCATGCCTTCCTTTTGAGATTATAAAATGTAAAAATATGTTTCTGTGTTATGTATACATTTATTTGTATATATTTGTGTGTTTTTATGTGTGTGTGTGTATTGATATATATTAGTTGCAGAAAAAAAGAAACAGCTCATCTCATTTCTTCTCTACTAGGATCCTTTCCTTACTTTTTCCTTTCCCTTTCCCTTCTCGTCTTTTAACAAACCTTCTTGACTTTTGCCGCCATTCATCACTTCTCTCACTCTCCTGCTCCAAAAGTTTTCTCCTTCACTCTCACCCTCTGCATCAAAGAATGGAGTCTGAGATTGCACTTCATTCGATGCTGGCTTGCTCTCATTGTCAGTTAGTCACCTATGATGGCAGCCTCACTGCGCTTTCCAAAGCCATGCAAGTCAAAAATGTTTTTTTAATGTTACAATATGGTAACAACTTTACTCTGTTCCAGTTAGATGGACTCCGGAGAAATTATCCAAAGTTTAAATTAATTTGAAAAACCCTAATGTTCAGGGCTGGAGCTCAAAAAGATACAATATATATAATATTCTTGAAAAATTTGATTAAATCAAAATAATATACATTAAAACAATGTACATACATTTTTGTAACCTTATTCAACCTCATTTTGTAAATGGAGATGTTGACAGTTAATCAAGGTTATCGATGCAAGAAAGGAGATGGGTAAAGAATAAAGAAAAATGGGAGGGAGAATGGAGAGGGAGAGGCAACAAATTTTTCCAATCTTCTTTAATCAAGGTGAGAGGGAAAACTTCACAAAGCTTGCTGAAGGCATCTGTTGATACAATTCTGTGGCTCTGGTCCTTTCATGTGTGATTAGCACTAATTAGACTGATAAGGTAGACTGCATTTTATCATAATGGAAGAACAGCTGTAATTGTGTTTTGACCAGAAATAATCTCATAAACTCAATGAGGATCCATAACTGACCGTGTGTCTTCAGTTAATAATGTCATAAAGCTAATGACTATAAGCAATGGGAAGGTTATTTTGGATTTGATCACATTTATGGGCAATTACTTCAATGTCTCCTCAGACCTCTTCCCTCTTAGTTTATGGCACATTCCAAATTACCAAGCCCTTGCTGGAGTTGATAAGTTTTTATGTTTTTTTTCCCCAAATTTTCACAGTCAAGTGATAGGTTCTGTCATGCGGTAACACCTCTGGAGAAGCAAGAATACCATTGTTTTCAACAACTCTGTGTTTTCTGTTTCCTTTGAAGAGAGCTCCTCCTGTGTGTTGACACAGACTCAACTGCACTGGGAGGACTCAGAGCACTGCTCACCACTTTGTCACCAATTCCAAACTATGAGGCACGAGTTCTACAAATGCAGCATTTATTCAAAAAAAAGAAAGAGAATGAGGTGTACTCAGAAGTTTTACGAGTTTAGGAGTAGATGTCTCAGAACTTGTTCTGTCAACTATAATTTCTCCCTTTCTTCTCCTCACCTGCTTTTTAAATCATCAATCCTATCACCCTTTTCTCCCTCATACCTTTTTCTGCTAACATCAGGACAAACATACGCTAATATATTGAACCTGCAGATTAATCATATCCTTTGGTCTCCCTGCCATATGTTGGGATCTTCTATTTCATTTAAAGAATGAAAGAGCCTTAGTTTTTGGGTCATCTTCAGATGGATCTCAAAGGCAGTAATTGGATGTCGAGGCATATTCGACTGCACAGTAGGAGGCTGGTCCATTATCTTTTACCATTGTGAAGTAATATGCTCCTGTCCAGGCTACCCTCATCATCATTACCCATGCTGTGCAAGCTTGGTGATGGAGAGGGTGCAGGTGGACAGGGCATACATCAAATTGTGAATCATCTGTCTTCCTGTTCCAGCTGAGAAACCAAACTGTGCTCACTCATACAAGCATTTGCAGGCACAGAGATGGGGAGAAATGAACGCAGGCGTTTGTATTCACGTACCACTCCAATGTATCGTTAAACAATACATCATCACTCCATCCCTTTTGGCCACTTCTACTCTTACATGATAAAGTCATCTATCAACATCCCCCAAAGAATGTCTCATTTTACTCTTTTCAATTCTATTCCCTCTGTTGCAATGCACATCCTCTCTGCTTGGTCAGAGAAATCTGGCAAACGATTTATAAAGCACACAGGAAGATGTATCCCAGCTAATCCTGCACAACTTCAAGATGTAAACAGATAATACGATGCAAGCTGTTTATTGTTTGTAGCATTTCTTAAACACTATGAAGGAAGGGCCTGATTCCAGTCAATGTTTTATCCACAGCCACTTTATCTCATAGTCTGTGGAGTGTACCTGCTGTAAGGATAAGCTATTTCAATCGTAAGACTGAAATACCATTCTTCATAATTGAGTGGGTCATATGGTTTACAGTAAGGGGCCCCAAGTGCGTGAACCTTTGGCAGATTAGAGACATCCGATGAGGTGGTGGCAATAATTGAGGCAGCAGTATAAGCACATTTGGCAGAGTACATGCAATGACAATTAGGACAACACACTGAGATAAATGGTCATCCAATACACTGCACTGTTATAGTCCTTCACATTGTGTTCTGTGTTCCATTACTCATCTGTTAAAACAGAGTGCTAAAGGTTCTCATTTGACACAAGATACAGCCGCGGTGATGAGAATATGAACGACTTCAAATTAACATTAAAAAACTGCATGTTGCAGTTTAATGACATTATTCAGTGTCACTCAGGGGTAGAAGATATATTCAAACACCTTATAAAAATGAAAGGGTAAAAGTGAGTTAAATGGTTTTGTTACCTTTTTAAGTCCACTCGTGGAGCCTTTCTGTGTTTGCAGTTTTTGATTAAGTTACACATTGTGATGCTGCAGAACCTTTTACTGATCAGCTCGTCCATTACAATGACATTAAGAAATTATTTGTCACCTTTATGAACGATAACATTTCCACATTTTTTGGGAGAGACTTCAAATGACTTGTTCACTATGTCGCTCTCAGAAGATGACCTGCAATGAATTACATTATTCATGCATAAAACATTGCACAGGAGTAAAATTTTATTTTTCCATGCCCACAGAAAATTGTCCAGACCTGTTCCCTGCAGAACCACTTGGAGTCTAGTTTCTCTAAATGAACACTGTGAACCTTTATCCCTGTCACAGCTGCCCTCTCTGTTCTCCTTAATCCTGTCAGTTATGGTGAAAAACTTTATATGGAAAGGAAAAAAAACAGGGGTGAAACGAAGGACGGGATGCAGACTGACAGATCAATCTCAGGGTGACGGAATCTGCAAATGCCCATATCTCACATCTCTGTAATTGTTAACATTCAATTTCACATTCATGGCCCAGTTCTACTCAATCCTGGCCCCACTGAGGTTTAAGAGGTATTTGGGTACTTTTAGAGGTAATGGACTCTACGGTGGAGCTGACCTTTGTGCCTGCCAAGACAGGTCTATGTCCAGAGGGCAGCTAAGCCAAGCTAAGCCAAGCTAAGCCAAGCTAAGCTGGCAGTATGGATCTCGATCAGAGTTGGGTGAAGAAATCAGACAGAGATCAGGAGGTCATTCCCCACAGTCGTGGTTGCCTGTTGGTGAAGAACTCTTCATTGATCGGCTGAGAGTGATAGATATGGGCCTGAAATTGAGCAAACTAGTGTAGGCAGAGTTGCTTCCCTTCCTTATGGCCTCGGGGTCCATGGCTCAATAGCAAACAGCAGGGTTACCAGCAAAGGCAGTGCTGTGCCAGCTTCAGCATCAGTCAAAGGTCCTGGCAGCTCCCTCCCCTGAGCCACCGCAGCTCCTCACTCATCAGTAGAGCTGAGAGATGTGTGTGTCCCCTGTGCTTGACCTTGATTCCTCTAGGATAAGCTTTACTGTTGTTGAAATCACCAGGGTGTCCTACCTTGTGACACATTGATCTAGATGTATCCCAGGAATAGTATTCATGAGAATTGCAGGGGATTTGTCCTATAAACTTATAGTATAGTATTTCTACATCAGCCATGTTTTATTCACAAGCTCATTTTCACAGCATAAGATGCAATTCCTGGCTGCACAGCTCCAGAGGGTGGCTCTGTCCCCCTGACACCAACCTTTAATAAACATTATGTTTCTAGTACAAATTCTTATTCACACTTTGTCAGTCTTTTGCTCTATCATTGAAAGAAATGTTCACAAGAATCTTCCAAACGATGTGCAAATGCAGCACAAACTGTATTTACATATTTATTATTATTTATTATAATTCTACACACTCTATAGTAACAGTGCATAAATCATGCGTAATCATCACTCGTTCACCCTTCAGTATGACTGAAAAATATACATCATTCAATAATTGTGAATCACTGACCGATCATCAAGGTAAGGAATACATAATTGGTTGTGTTCACTTGTGTCTGAGTTTTGTGAAAGCAGCAGATCAGTTTTAATCACCTATTGCATGCACCCATTTCCTTCAAGGAAATCTTTTTTAAAATGTCTCTTGTTGATTTGCAGTTACTTTCCTACCACACTACCAACAACAATTAAACTGGCTGTGCAATACATTTTGAAGACATAAATTTAGATACCAAATTTACATTCAGAGATATTCAATTCAATGGACCATTCACAGCCATTGGTAATATCTGTGAGAAAAAAAAATCTTTGCGAGAGAAGGTCTAATCATATTATAAGAAAAAAATGATCAAAACATATATGAATGTTCGCGGTTCGTCAAAAAAGGGTGAACCTTTTCATGTAGTAGAGGAAAATATATCTGCTTTGCAGCTGTCAACAGTACAATAAAAGTTCAAAATATGTTACCCATAACTTGCCACTATGGTTGTATCCAGGCTAACCCTGGCTACGTCACTTATTGCCACTATTTTCTACATTGACAAGTGACCTTTCTGTGAAGTCTTTTTATTAACAGAGATACCTATTAAAGTGGGCTGAGACCCACCTGCGCATTTTAGGCTGCCAATTTTTTTTGTCCATGTGATCATCAACGCTAACTCTCATTACCCCCCTTTTCAGCTGACACTTTCAAGGAAGCCAGTGAGTTAATCTTCTCCCTACCAGCCCTGGCCAACAATAATAAGCTCAGTTCTCTGACCGACATGGACCTCAGACAAAGTGCTCCTCTGAAAAGCATTTGGAGATGTTTTAGGAAGCAGCGATGGGTGACCGCCCAGTAGAGCTGGGTCTTTGTGCCCCATACTGCAGCCAAGAAGGAGGAGACGAGGACAGGTGAAGGCAAGGACAAAGGAAGAACTGGTTCGTTCTTGGAGACTCACCAAAGGGGAGAATAGAGAAGGGAACAAGAGACGGACTCATTAAAAGGCACTGTGTTAGCGTCACAACTATCCCACCACTTCAATGTGCTGTCATGTAGTGATGTATCACTCTGCAAGGAGCTTCCAAGGCCTTTATTCCCAGTTTCTTCCATGTTTCTCACTTCGAGCCAATTAAAACCCACTAGAATTGCCGTATTGAGCATTGCAAAATATAGAAGGAAAAGGACATGAAAGGACACATCTCGTTTAGTGTCTTTACGAGCTTTAGGATAGTGGTTGATTTGGCTTTAATGTTGATAGCATTTAATTGACTGCCACCCCATTACCGTTTTAGTTTCTCCATGAAAGTGTGTTTATCTCAGGTTTATTCAGTTTAGGCTGAGACTCTTCACTTGAATGACATGAAATGCAACAGAGTGGCTTCTGTCTGGTTTCAAAAGTCGACTGTCATGGTTTTGGAAAGCCAGATTTGGTCTGTTTCAATCGATTCAGTGAAATTTTCTGGACAGCACCTTTTTTTCGGCGAACAGTGGAAGATTCTCTTTACCAATGCTAAACATTTACATTCTATTTTGCACTCACTTCTCCTCTTGCATGAATAATGCAAGCTCTAAAATTCTGGGCTTAACCTGTTTATTTGTGTGTTTCTGAAACGGTCAAGTCAAAATACAAACACATTACCGTAGACTCGCGGCAGAGGGTAATCGCCGCAGGAGGACGAACAGATTTGCTGCTTCTTATGCTGCCTGTGTCACTCAGACTGACACAATAAATCTCACTTATTTTCAGATCCAACTGAGACATGGTCAGAAATTATGGCCCAGAACGCATTACCACCCACTGCAGCATGCTGAATGCTAACAAAGAGATCCTTGATAAAGCAGACAGGCAGTTCTTGCACATATTATTGAATACAAAGACATCTCTGTGAGTCTTGAGGTGGCAGATTGAGGAGAAAGTAAAGCACAAACAGAGGCGCCAACAGCTGAACATCAAATCAACTACAGAGCATGTTACATATAGATAAAATCATGAAGGGATCTAGAACATCCCCTTGTTCATAGGCTGAATCTCTGTATCCTCATAAAGAACACATTTCCATCAGTATCCAGATTTGAGAACTTTATTACCGACACTTGAATTCAACCATTGTAGAACATGTGAGGTTGTTGAATTTAGGATATTACTATTTATTACCTAAAGATACTGTATGTGGATCAAATATTAAGTTTTCAGTGCATCAAATGAGAAAAGGGGGGGGGGGCATAGAAAAGAAGTGCAGATACTCATTTTCTCAATGTTTACTGATGAGTAGCTCCCACAGACATTAGAACAATTTTTTTTAGACAGATATTTATTGTGGCCTCACACCTGATTTCTGATCAGTTTCTTCTCTCCTAATTCTACCTATTTTGAAATGGGAATCAGGTGAAGGTGCATTCACCAGAAGGTGCATTCACCAGATTCACCAGAGTCACTGTCTGGAATCAAGTGCTTTCTGATAGTAGATTACTTACCACTTTGCTGTTCTTCAAAATCAACCTTAAGACTTACCTGCTTTTTTAGTCTGAGGACCCGTGTCTGTCTGTGTCTATATCGTTTCATGTGATCTCTGTTTTGACATCTGTTTGACATTATGTTAATGTCAGTGTGTATTTTATATTTCTGGTCATGGGTTAAACATTTACATTTTTTTTTTGTCATGTCTGTTCCCAAAACTATTAACACATAATTTTAAAACTTACTCTATGTACGACGAAGTACATCGTGGTGGCCTTTTGTGTATAATAATTTGCAACTGGTGTATAAATTAAATGAATTTATCCACTTCATTACTGACTGAATTTAGATTATAGATGTTAGATGTGGGCTTAGGGCAGTTAAAACTATTCTTTTTTAAAATCATATCATCAAAACACATATAAAAAAACATAAATAAATATCACAATTTCCCCAATATTTCACGAGTGACTCTCTTTTGTTCACCTGTAAATTGTAAGATCATGAAATATTAGGTAATCTGTAGGTTGTGGGATTACATATCTCAACTGCTGGCCAATGTATCATTAATCTTGTGACAAGATACAATTGTTAAAGTTATAGTTATAGTTATAAAATAACTTGGCTGAGGGTACACCAGAGTGCACACAATGTGTTGTTTTTGTTATATTTGCTAAGAGTTTCTCGTGGGTAATTACGTAATATTTCATTGAAACTTTTCCAGCATATACACATCTTTTATCTTCTTTCAATTTAAGTACAGCATTTGCCACATCTTGGTATAAATTGGCCATGAAGAGCTACTGCTACTGACGAGGACTGTATAAATGAGGTGGACGTACCTAAATCTTATTTATTTATTCATTTATCTCTTAATGATTGCCTTATTAAAGTTTGACAATGCATGTAAATGACCAATTTAGATCAATATTCCCCAGGCAGGTCCAAAAAAAGGACAAAATACAAATACATAATAAAAGAAAAAAGGAATTAAATAACATTGTGGTTAAAAGTTCTCACGACCTATTGATTAATGGGCAACTCTTACAGAATGTTACACCACTTGGCTTTCTGTGCCAGTAGCTTGTTAGTCAAAATGTAACACCTCAAAGGTAATAGTCTCCCTAACTGTAACTGGGAGCATGATTTTCAGAACAACCTAACATGATTCACACAAAATACTGAGAGGGAAATTGTGAAATTATTAGATAATCAATTTAGGGTGGGGACATTTTCCCTCAGAATTCACTTGTGATATTAAACTTTTAACAACTTGGAGAATCACAGCCTGCTCACCATGGGAAATATTAAAACTCTCAGAAGGGCTTCCAGAATTTATACTCAAGTCATGCATATGTGAACTCAGCACAAAATGGTTTCTAGTGAAGCTGAGCCTATGCGATGATTGATGTCAGAAATGAAAATTAATCATCATATAAAAAATGTGTCTTAATTAATATTCTTGAGTTCCCTTTCTCATTGAACTTACATTTTATTGGATTTCTGTCTAGACTTACCTTAAAGGAATCTAAAAATAGCAAGAAGGAAAAAAGAAAACATTGCTCTTCCATTTCGCTGATCTCAAATTTATAGTTAATGCACTGACCATGTTGGAGAATGTGGACCATATATGCATCACTGTAGGATCCCTCTGTGGCTGACTACTGCCAGGCCCTGCTTTCAACCTGCTGGGTCATGTCCAGCTGTGTAATATAACATTAGCCTCTACTTTGACCAGGTCTCAACCATTCACCTCATCATTTATTATAGACGACCCTCTGGAAATGGAGGAATCCCAGCAGACACAGATTTAATTTCCAGCAATTCTCAATTTAAAGGGGAATTGAATCAAAGTCAGTGGCATGAGAGCATATTGCACAGTCTATAAAATTGTAATGAAAAGCCATTTGAAGATTAAATGTTTTTGTAATGTATTAGTATCTCTTGGCTCAATTAATAATCATTTCACGCCAAAGCTGGATGGAGTCAGTAATTGATGCTTGCTTACAAACCTTTCAACCAAGCTTAATCCGCCTTCTTTCACTCTCTCTCTCTCTCTCTTTAATGATTTACAAGCTCACAAACACAGTGGGAAGTCTTAAAATATTAAGTTACCAAGCAGAACAGAGTATAATTTCTGAATACTTCCCTGGTGAAAAGGGAAGACACAACTCAGATCCCATAGATTAGCCCATTCCCCATTTATACATTTAAGCAGTATTACTAAAAATATATGTCATTTTATGAAGCAGACATCAATCATGGAGCAAAATTTCTGTCAAGGAAATAATAAGAGCCCACAAGAAACACAGAGCTGTAATCAGGTCGGGTTACTTTCGTTACAGAGAAGGAAAGTTAACAGGTAGTTTCTGTAGGAATTCCTGCTCACAAGTTGAGGCTGTGAGTACAAGGCTTTTGAATAAGACGGCCACAAAAGCCAGTGAGAAGCTTTTGTCATTCAGGACAATTAAATAATGTTATTTGAGCCCCTGAGGAGGAAGCAGGTGGTATTCATATCACAATGCACCTCAATAGCAGGTATGTACTTAGCTGTGCTGCTGAGAGTTTCATAGTTAAAAATGCAATTCAGGTGTTATTTCTTTAGGCTTCAATAGATAATCCAATGCATTTGCCTTGGCTGAGTTTAGCAAGCCAAAACAATCATGTTCTTCTTTTTCCTTTCGGCTTTTTCCTTTCAGAGGTCGCCACAGCGAATCAACCTTCTCCATCTAACCCTATTCTCCGTATCCTCCTCTCTCACACCAACTACCTTCATATCTTCTCTCACTACGTCCATAAATCTTCTCTTCGGTCTTCCTCTAGACCTCCTGCCTGGCATCTCCCATTCCAACATCTGTCTACCAATATAGTCCCTATCCCTCCTCTGTACATGACTGAACCATCTCAGTCTGGCTTCTCTGACCTTCTCTCAAAAACATCTATCATGAGCTGTCCCCCCGATGGACACATTTCTGATCCTATCCATCCTCGTCACTCCCAAAGAGAAACTCAGCATCTTCATCTCTGCTACCTCCAGCTCTGCCTGCTGTCTTTTGTTCAGTGCCACTGTCTCCAAACCCTACAGCATCGCTGGACTCACCACTGTTTTGTAAACCTTCCCTTTCATTCTAGGTGAAATTCTTCTATCACAAAGAACCCCTGAAACTTTTCTCCTCCCATTCCAACCTGCTTGAACCTGATTCTTAACCTCTTTTCCACACTCTCTGTTGCTCTGGACCGTTGACCCTAAGTACCTGAAATCCTCCAACTTCTTGATCT
>CAAKHD010008734.1:0-24671 GCA_901007705.1 Fistularia tabacaria | reverse complement strand
CAACTAACCTTCATTCCTTTCTTTTCTAGAGCAAACCTCCACCTCTCAAGATTTTCCTCAACCTGTTCCCTGCTCTCACTACAGATCACAATATCATCTACAAACATCATGGTCCATGGAGATTCCTGTCTAACCTCATCTGTCAGCCTGTCCATCACCACTGCAAACAAGAAGGGGCTCAGAGCTGATCCCTGATGAAGTCCCACCCCCACCTTGAACTTCTCTGTTTCACCTACAGCACACTTCACCACTGTCTCACAACCAGCATACATGTCCTTGACCAGTCTAACATACTTCTCTGTTACTCCAGACTTCCTCATACAAAACCAGAGTTCTTCTCTCGGCACCCTGTTGTATGCTATTTCTAGGTCTACAAGAGGCACAATGTAGTTCCCTCTGACCTCTCTGTCAATACATTTCCCACTCTATCCTTAATCACCCGGACCTGCTGTACATCCTTTCCGTCTCTATCTCTCTGTTTTGCCAACCTGTATCAATCATTCTGTCCCTCCTTACTGTCCAACCGAGCATACAAGTCATTGTATGCCCTTTGTTTTGTTTTGCTTTTGCTACCTCTATCTTTACCTCACGGTGCATCTTCTTGTACTCCTGTCTGTTCTCTTCAGTCCCCTCAGTGTCCAACTTCTTCTTTGCTAAACGCTTTCTCTGGATACATTCTTGCACTTTCTGATTCCACCACCAGGTCTCCTTATCTACTGTCCTTCCAGGCGACACACCGAGTACTCTCCTACCTGTCTCCCTGATCACATTAGCTGTAGTTGTCAAGTCATCTGGTAGCTCTCCCTGACCACCAAGAGCCTTTCTCATCTCCTCCCTTAAAACTATACAATACTCCTCCCCTTTCCGCTTCCACCACTTTGTTCTCTGCTCTACCTTTGTCCTCTTCATCTTCCTTGTCACCAGAGTCATCCTACAAACCACCATCTTATGCTGTCTGGCTACACTCTCACCTACCACTACTTTGCAGTCACTGATCTCTTTCAGATGACCTCGTCTATACAAGATGTAGTCTACCTGCGTGCTCCTACCATGGCTCTTATAGGTTACCCTATGTTCCTGTCTTTTCAAGTAAAAAGTATTCACAACAGCCTTTTCAATCCTTTTTGCAAAGTCTACCACCATTTGTCCCTCTACATTCCTATCCTGGATACCAAACCTGCCTATCACTTCTTCATCACCTCTATTGCCTGCACCCACATGTCCATTGAAGTCTGCCCCAATTACCACTGTCATTTCTGGGGGTATTCTGCATCAATTCATCTAACTCATTCCAGAACTTCTCCTTCTCCTGTAACTCACATCCTACCTATGGGGTATAGCCACTAACAACATTGAGCATCACCCCTTCAATTTCTAATTTCAGGCTCATAAGTCTTTATGACATTCTTTTCACCTCCAGAACATTCCTAACAAACTCCTCTTTCAAGATAACTTCTACGCCATTTCTCTTCCTGTCAGTACCATGATAGTACAACTGAACCTGCTCCCAAGCTTCTAGCCTTACTACCTTTCCACCTGGTCTCCTGGACATACTGTCCTTCCGTCTTCCTTCTCTGCATCATGTCAACCAACTCTCTACTTTTTTCTGTTATCGTCCCAACATTCAAAGTCCCCACTCTCAGTCCCATACCCTTGCCTTTCCTCTTCTCTCTCTGCTTCCGGACACGCCTTCCTCCTCTCCTTCTTCGACCCACAGTAGCCCAATTTACATTGGTACCCTATAATTTATCAGGACCAATGCCGGTCGTTGTTAACCCAGGCCTCGACCGATCCGGTATGAAATTTTTAGGTTTGATTTGCATATTTGCATATTTTGACAAAGTTTTACGCCAGATGCCCTTCCTTTCACAACCCTCTACATTTATCCGGGCTTGGGACCGGCTCAGGGAGACACAGGCCTGTGCCCCCCTGAGGCTGCATTCAAGCCAAAACAATCACCAAAGTATGTTAATCGGCCCAATTATCTTCTATGTCAACTTCAATGTGTGTATGTGTGTGAGACTGTGCTTGTGCAATGAAAGGTTACAATTTGTGTTCAGAATAATGAAGCTGTGCACTTTAACCTAAAGAGCTAGGTGTCTAGACTCCTCAAATCACTCACCAAAAGGCAAATTGCAGCATTGTTGCTTTTTGCAGAGCCAGACATGATTTTTGATAAAAGCACGCAAGCAAATGACCACATTTAAATGTCACCTATTCCTTTTCCTGCTGAAAATCCTACAATATATGAATATTCATCTTTTTTTTATAAAGGTATTTGATTGATGAACATACATTGTTTCCCTTTTCAGTGCTAGATTTCTATAAATTTGTACTTGGCACCTCAAGTCAAAACTGTGCATGCTCAAGAAACAACCATGATTTGCTCCAAATGTTTCTCTTATGTCACAAATCACACCGGATGACTGACCATCATCCGATCATTCATCAAATAACACGAAAACGGCTTCTCAACTCTCCAGTCACCAGTAAAAACGAAAAATTGTGACATTCACTAATGGGAAAACACATTTTTGACAGTTTCTGTCTGTCTGTTTTATTTTGGTTTACTTTTTGCATTTTTTTTGTTGGCAATTTATTTTCACCACACTCTTTTTGTCTATGAAAGTGACAAAAAGCAAACAGAAAAAAATCATCAGTCACATTTTTCTTGCCATATGAGGAAACTCTCCTGATAGTTGATCTGATGGCCAAAGCGATTTTAAAAGCCAATTATACCGCACCTTAACAAGCTGAGGCCAATAGCAAATTAGACCAGAGACATATTCACAAATAGCAAAATGAGAAATTACACCTTAGTTGCTAAATGTTATTTTCATTGTGATACATGTACCTTATATTACAATGCAGGGGTGCAGAAATTAAGGTTCTAATCCTTTGAAATCAGTGCTTTGAAGAAAAAAACTGTGACACGAATGACAGCTGAAAAAAATATCTGCCCAAAAGTAGGTCAATGTAAAGTGAAACTTCAGAAAAACATTTTTTTATCCAAAGATTTCTGATGGTCAAAATGTGTTTTCCTTCTTGTGCTGTTATGTTATGGACTTTCAAACCCATACCACGGACAGAATCTTTTATATAAAATGTTTTTTTTAATTAATTATTTCTATGTCTGTTTGTTTTTGACTCAGGCATTCTTTTATATCCTCCCCAGCATTTGTAACCAATAGCATTCTGCCAAATAAAAACATTTCCATGCCATCATCGATGACTCCAGCGAGGCCAAGCAAACTGCAGACAGCAGAAACAGATGTTAGTTCCCCACTCAGCAGGGTTCATGTCTTGTTATCTTAACTAAACAATTACATAAGCAGCTGAGAGTAAGCACCATCACAAAGTGACAGTGACAAGTATGAAATAAAATTGTATCAACACTCAACTATATCTTTGTGTGATTTTACTTGCGTTTGACTTGAGAAACTAGCAGGTCGATTCAGTAGGGCATGAATCGTTTCCCATGTGAAATACAATTTGAATTAATTTGTCCCCTGTCAATAATCGAGTCAAAACTCGAGTTAATGTTACCCTCTGATCTGTAATTATGATGACTAGCCAACCACAATGTTATGTTAATCACTTTCATCAATTAGCAGGCTGAGGAGGATAATAGTTTGAAGGATGTTGTTTGTTCATTCTAATAACTGCATTCACAATAATTGAAATTGTGGTAAATTTGTGGTAAAATGATGGGTCTCTTTCCATATTCTGGTTCTCTCTGCTACATTCTTTATTCTTTACATCGTTATTTGCAGTTCCTGAGTCGATTAGATATGTAAGGCTGTTATGCATTGATTTGCTGATCTTGTTCTCTCTGTCTCTCATTCTAGGACTCTGAGATTTTGAACACAGCCGTACTGACTGGGAAAACAGTAGCTGTTCCTGTGAAGGTGGTGACCATTGGAGTGGATGGTGCTGTTATTGATGTTTCTGAGGCAGTTAAGTGTCGCTCAACAGACGAGGATGTGGTCAAGGTGAGTAAGATGAATCATCGGGAAAGAATATAAACCCCTGCATCCCTTCTTTCATGAACCTATAACTTGTCAGTGGCAAGATGGAAATATAGTTTGATGAGGGATTATGATACTAATATAGATTCATGAGTCTTTTAAAGCACCAATTAGATATGCAGATATGATTGTGTGTGTTTGTGTGTGTGTGTGTGGGAGTGTGAGTGCATGCATCCATGCAGCATCATGCAACTTAAAGTGCAAGCAACATGCATAATCAAAAGAAACCTCCTAAAAAGATTCTGAATTTGATGAGCTGTGTCTTGTTTGTCAAATTGTTACAACATCAGACTTATTTTGGATTTCTTAAACAATAAAATTGTCCTGCCTCTTTTGTGCAGCATTAAAAAAACGTTGAATTAAAGCTTATTTTAGACAAATCAACATGAAAAATCTATGTTTAGCACATCTATCAAATCATCAATAAAGGTTAAACAAGCACCTTTAAACAACATGAAAGTGTTAGTTTTTACGAACAGCTCCTGCTGACAGCTTGCTCGAGTTTTCTCGTATTTATAGAGTGCCTTTAAAACCTTGAGCATACAGCAAATTATAAAGTACTCATCAGTGTAAAAATGTTTAGTCATAGTCTCATCAGGTTTTCTTTTCACTAGTAAAAGTCCCAAGAATCTCAATGATGATTAAATTATTTATAAGCAGCCTCAGCAGCTGGCCTGTGGTCTTTTCAAATGAGTTGTTCAGATGACAAACAATTTCTAGACATGATCTACCCTGCTGCGCAATAACCTCCCTGAAATATTGTTAGCCTGGTTGAAACATCATAAAAGACGATGAAATAATGCAAATCAACTTTGAGTAATGCACACTAAAAGGCACAATCAAAAAGAAGATATTTTGCCTCTTCGATCCATTTCATCATGCCTGATATGTGACTTTGGGACCGTCACAAAAGTTCTAGGAAGAAATTAAACTATGGATTTAAAAAGATGCTTGAAAGAAAATAGTATGAGCTCCAGCAGTGGGATTTTGGGTCAGTAAGCTCATCCTGAATGCTTTCTGCTCTCTCAAAGAAAGTAAAGACAGTATAACATTCTTCTTCTTCTTTTCCTTTCGGCTTTTCCCTACAGGGGTCGCCACAGTGAATCAACCTTCTTCATCGAACCCTATTCTTTGTATCTTCCTCTATCATACCAACTAACTTCATAAAAGAAAAAGTACCATTAAATTTGCATAATGAATCACTGCAAAGTTAAATGATGAACTTGAGGCCTTTTAATGACAGCAAATCTAGGAAAAATAAACCAAGCTCACATCTTTCCGTAACTCCTTAAAAGATTTGCCTCATCTCAACAAATTTTGTCTGACATTCAAGCAGCGAAAAGGCTCTGCTCTCTTTACTTTGCATGCACATATTCCTCGGCCTGTATTTAATGTTGACAGTTTGGAGGCTTGATATATTTGTTCCAAAAACATGCATACGCCTTTTTGCGTTCAATACATTAGTAGATTGAAGTTTTATATTTGCACATGTGGATACGGTCATGCATACCCAAATTTAGAGAGCAGATTAAACCTGGTGCAGTGAGGCGGTAATGACGCCTCTTCCATGGCAACATAGCCATGTTGAGACATTAAACAATAAAAATGATCCCATTAATTAACAACAATAGCAACAACAACAACGATTATAATAATAATGAACACGTCATTAATAGCGTTATCATGATTATTATTATTATTATTATTATTATTATTATTATTATTATTATTATTATTATTATTATTATTATTATTATTATTATTATTATTATTTTATCATCATCATCATCATTATATAAATGAATTGCTGATATGCTTTCTACTTGGTTATTTTAGAGACGTCTCCTTGGAAGCAATGGAAGTGGAGGGGACTAAACGAGCTATTACCTTATAAATCATCGAAAAATGTGCCTGTGAGCTGCACCAGGCAGTTAACTCAAATTGCACATTGTCATATGTAATATGACTGAGTCTCCAAATAATTTCCAATTATACAGTCTTGATTTGCGGGCTAATTTAAAATGCAGAATATCCCATTTCTCCCTCTGTTTGTCTTTGCTGTACCATCCGAATTCACAGAGCATTATTTAGCACTTAAGTTTGTTCAGACGACAGCGTCTCTCATGCGTGCATCATCTTACCTTCTAGCTTTGTTGCTCACAAGATTGCCAGTGCAATCTGACTTGGAGATAGTTTCAGTCCTCAGGAGAAACAGGCGATCTGAAACAATGGATCATCAAAATCACAGATACTTCTTACTGGAACTGCATAACCTGAAAACAACTCAGCAACTAGCCAGGAACTTTACTGCTAGAATACTTAAGTTACACCTGGCCCCAACCGTAGTACCTCTTGAATAGCCCCTGCTAAGGACAGTCTTGAGATGAGTTAGTTGTGTTGACCCCCGGGAACCTCGGTTGGTCCTTCTGGTCCTCTACGTCCAAGGCCGGGGTCCGGATCTCCTAGCCAATGGTGGATGAGCCCTTTTGTATCAGAGGTTAGTTTGTACATGGATGGCGTAGAGAAACAGAGACAGAGACTGTGTCTGCTTTTCTTCCAGAGGGACTCCGCTTTATTGGTTATAATGAGTCTTTCTTATACAAAAGTTTAAACAATACAGGCATTGAGAAGTATGATGTAGCCCACAAAACAGGTGTGGACACAGATAGAAATAGGATGGGAGACAGTGGCTATCTTCAAGGCTGTTACATGACCGTGAGAGCATCAATGGGCTTATGTCTCACATGAAAAAATGGAAAAGTACAGAAAGGGGGTATGTATCAAAGAGAAGTGGAAAAGTAAAGGGAATCTTAGAAATAGAACGGTAACATTAAATTGTCTAACACCACCTGATCCACAACACCAGTACACAAGAGTCTTATGAAGATTTAACCAAAACTCCTTCAAAGAGATGCTCCATTTCTCACAACGGTTCTCTCCAGCCTCTGAAAAGTGTTCCTCCCAAAGACTGAAGCTTTCAGATCTCAGCCTCTCAGTTGAAGCTGGCATTCTTTCATCTCTCCTCAAAATTAAGTCTAACCTCACTGTCATAAACGCAGGAATTATTGTCCTTGAATATAATGCCATTACAAAATTTATGTCTCACGGACAACCTTTTCATAAATTTATCAACTCCAAGGATCAAGATCTTTAATTCACAACACAGTGGGACGCCAAGCAGATTAACTTCCTGTGTCCTGTGTTTGTTAAACATATTTTGATAAGCATCTGAGGAAGAACATTTTTGATCAAAACATCATGCGATAAAAAAATTCTGATCTCTATGTAAAATGAATTATTTTCATTTTTGGAGCAGCCCACATTTTTGGAGCAGCCCACAGGACCCTGGGAACTTCTGTCCAAGCTCAAAGTTTCTTCCCCAAGAAGAAGCAATTTAGGACTCCCCAAAGAACCAAGTTTCATCAGGTGTCTTGTACTTTTTATTTTAAATTAAAACTTTTTTCAACCATAAAAAAAACATTATTGAGATCAAAAATCTGTTTTTCAAGTGTGTCCTGGCCAAAACACAAAGCAGAGCATTAGTTCACTATATTTTGTATACTAACAGAGTTATTTATGTAAGATACCATGACATTAATTTGATCAAAATGATCAAATTAATTGGTTTTGTGGCAAGGTCTCTTTCACACTTGCTCAAATTCTGTATGCCAGCTTCAGAGGCACTCCGTGTATTTTCTTTTTGGTCAGAATTCTTGTTTTCCTGTTGATTTTAATGAAATAGTTTTATATTTATTCATTATCTATACTACTTATTCTGTAGTCAGGATCACAAGGTTCCTGTAGCCTATCCCATCTGTCATCTTGTGAAAGCAGGGTACACTCTCGATCTTTCACCGGTTGATCGGAGGGCTACATATAGAGATAAACAGCCATTCACGTTTTCATTCACATGCCTGGGTAATTTAAGGTCTACAATGAACAGTGTTTGTGTGTTTTCTGTCTGGAAGGAAATCGGAAAACCTGGGAAAAACTCACAGACACAGGAATAACATACAAACTCCACACAGATTCCTTCCTGTCGTAGTTGAACTGGAGGCCTTCTTGCTGTGTGACAGAAGACCTACCTGTGCCACCTTGCCACTTATTTGTACACATTAATAACTGTAAATGTATGTATGTGTTTAGTTGGGAAACAGATAGACACTCAGGCATTGTGTATCTAAGGAGGGTCCAAACTACAAAATCATGGGAAATTAGTTTGAACTATCCTTCAGCATCAGTGAATGGTCTGACTCCCAGCGCACCTCTGTCAAATTACCCAAACGAATGCTTTGTTAAATATCTCATTACTTGCTTACTTCAAGGATTTCATTTCGAGCTTTGCAGACTTGAAAGTGACCAGTGTCTGTAAAAACCTGCAGTTTTCTTTCAAGGAGCAAGAAGTAGCAGATAAGCTTCTAATAGAGAGGGGTAAAAAAAGGGGGGGGGGTTGGTCTATTGTCAAAATCCCCCTTTGTTCAGAGTAGCACTCAGTGTCACTATGGGGGACTCTAATGACTTAATAAACTCCTACCGATCTGTTTACTCCTCCCAAATCCTGTATCCAAGATTAAATAGATTCATTCCCCAAAAGCCATTTCCCTTCTATGAGGCATCTGTGCATAATGCTCTGCAGATTAAAGTTCCTGAAGTTAGTGCATAGTTGGGAAAAGTAGATGTTACATATGGATTTTAAGTCATTTTCTTTCGTGCCTTTCGATAGTATTTATTTAATATTAAAACATGTTCTACTTTTTTGCTGAAGTTGTACTTTAGCTAAAAACATTTGTGTTGCATTGTTACCTAGTTGCAGATTTTAACAGTCTCTGTGAACTCCATATTTGCTTTCACAAGAAGAAGCCCTTGACTACTTATTAACCTCCTCTCCTTAACATGTCATAAAAATAGCATTGTGCTTTTTAACACATCAGTCTTGCGTTGGAGGAGGGTGGTTTACCTGGGTTCGTGTTTTCCTCAATTAGTTGAGGTGGAATTGGGTAACTGCTGCACGTATCACAGAACACGTAATATTATTGCCCATGACTCCTCAATATGTTGGAGTGAAAACATATAGTTGGAGGCTTGATGCCAGGCTCTAAATGAGTTCCGCTGCTGCAGTAAATTATTCAAATGCGAGTTGTCTATCTGAAATTGAGGAAAACCTGACATCTAATTCAGGCAGTGAAGTCACATTGCAGTGTTATTAGACCCCACATGCTTCCAAAGTCTCTTCATTAGTGGTTGTACACATTAATTAATTAAACTGTCTTTTCTCCCTTCCTCTCATTACCCTGATGCCTGTGAACTGTAATGTATTTTACAGATACCTTTAGAGACCAGATGAAGGGAGTTGTTTAAAATATGTGTACATTACCCTGCAATATATTGAACCAAAACCATGCAAAGCATTTTTAAATTATTAAAACAGGAGGTGTCTTGCTTGGATTCATCACCAAGAAATAAACTTAAGGTCATGTTAAATGTAGAGAAATCTGTATCTGAAACTTTTCTCTAAAAATCTGTTTACAAATTGCCTCGATATGCATATAAAATTACAGAGCTTACAAAAAAATGTATCATTAAGAATTTAATGTAATGAGATACAATCAGAAATCCTCTATTTTGATAACTGTCCTTTGCAAATAACTGATATTATCACAGAAATTCACCATACACATGATGACAGAAAAAAACATTTAAATGCTCCTGTTATGAATGTTAGCAATATTTACATTGGCATGCATGACTTGTATTTGAAAACCCACAAAACACCTGGCTCACAGTCTACGTGGTAGCTGGTAACTTTCAGTGAATCAATGTGCAAAAAGTAAAACAGAGGTTGGAGAAGCAGAAAAGACGTTTTGCCAATGGTGCAGAAAATAATAAAGAGTGAAAACACTCTTAAAATTAATTCTGTTTGAACATTCCTGAAAACATTAGTGCCATTTGCAGCTCCTCATCAGACATAATCTCCATAAGATGCAGCTATAAAAATTTGAGAAAAAAAAAGGTGTTCAGACTGATGTGAAAGTAATCAGCATATACAATGTTGTTTTAAAAAACTAATAATCATCTTTCATTCAAAACATTGAAAATATTACTTAAAATTAGTAAAAATTATTTGTTTTACTCATTTTACTACCTAGTGATGACCAACAAAAACTAGAATATAATTTCAGGTGGCCTGAAACACAACTGATGTATTTTATTTTTTTGCAAATTTGTCCTGTTTTTGATTTGTTTTGATTTTACTTGTTTTCTTTTTTCTATTGATTTATTTTTTCAGGCTTGTTTTTGGTTCTGTTGGTTTTGCTCACACACAAGCAATACCATCGTGACACTTGGAGTTTGCATAGCTTATTCCAAATTTTGTTTGCCATGAAATGTATTTAGTGAAGGTCATGATTTGAGTGTGCTTTTAAAACCACAGTTACCATGGAGTGGAGCTATGATAATGTCAGTAGGCACTCCCTTTGCCTTGAACCGAGTGGTTCAGCTTATGCAGAAAATTCCAAGAGGCTTAATTGCTTCTGTCAAGCCGACTGTGTGTACAAGTCATCGGTCATATCTGCCATGGATTGTATCTGTCTGGTGAGTTGTTAATCTTTTGGGCTACATTCGAAGGCAGCCTCAATATCCTCTGTAAGTATTTTTCTGTTAGCTGCCTAATATGTCTGATTTATGTGGCAGCCTCCTGGACTTACAATACTTCACAATTACATTCAGTGTTTAATTCACGGAATGGGTCTCAGTGCAAAATACATTCTGAAACACGTATGTTTAAAGGGGTTAAGTTGCAGCTGTTGAAACGGGAGTAGCTTTGCATGAAAAAAAGAGTAACGTGGAGATCTGTAAGCCAATGAAACATCAGAGGCAGCAAGTCATCAGCATAATAACTTTGGATGGCTGGATGTCAGCTGTCATGTTTCCCTGACTGTTTCTGCTTGTACTGTTGATGGAAATATTGAAGAAATGCCATCAGGCAGTCCATTTATCTGTCACGGGACACACTGCAGCAGAGCTGCGTATGTGAATCATTCCCACCCTGAATTACACATGCTTTTGTACACACAAATAGAGGTACTTTATGAAGCTGTAGCAAGAAACATAACAGATGAAAATATGTCACCTACCTCAATTTTAGTGATTTGTCAAATGATCATTTGATGTGTTCACTGAGCCTCGAAAGTTTAAGTCAAGTATATTCATTTTATAGGCCTCCGCGAGTGACAGCTTTTTCTGAAAATATTCTGTTACCAAGTTGCCCATTCAAACATTTGAAACAGACCTTTTCTGAATACATTATTTCTGAAATGAAGGGAAATTCTACTACTGAAGGAGAAATATCCATCAGGACTCAAGGATGAACTGATTAGATTTTCATGGGCAGGGGGCAAAGGTTAAAGACCCTCTGACCTCATTTCCATTGCATACTTTGGGATGGCTCAAAACTGACCTTGGAGGAATTGCAACAAATAAGTGTGCATATTTTAAGTAAGTAATTTAAGTTTCTGTGGCATCTTAATTAATCATCAGTGCCCGTAGAAACTTATATTATATATGTAATACATAAATATCCACGAAGACTCAAGGTTAAATGATTTAGGACTCCAATAAGAATCAAGATAAAGTAATTCTTCTTTGGTCATAACACGTTGCTTTTTACTACAACTCAAAACTGTCCATATTAACTACGTTTTCAAATATAACAAAAATGCCATTGGTATAAAAAGAGAGCATTAAATACATACGATTAGACAGGTCAGCTTTACTGTGACATCATCATGTTCTGCAAAGGTGTTTATCTTGCTTCTCTCAAATTTCCCCTTTAAAGTGAGTCTGGATGGGAATGATGAGAAGATGAAAGCAATGGCGTATAATTACGATGCCCTATTTCTCTTTTACAAGCCCGTTTGTTTTATTTTTTCAACACAAAGTTTATAAAAATCGTTTTAAAAATCATATACGATAACAAAAGAAAACACAAATTAATTATAAATAATGTATAACCTGCTCTGCAACACAAATATACTCATTTACATAAACAGGTGCTGGAAGACAGGTTTGTCTAAAGCTTGCTTTAAGTAACAACAAAGTTACAGTTAATTCTGCAAGTGTTATTAGCAGCAAACTAATGGTCATGCATACAGGTTTCGGAACCATGAGATAAGTGTTGGAGAACAGGGGGATGTCAAAGACGCGTCAGTCTCACCAGACTGAGTTCAGTGAGAGAATAGACGAGCAATGAGGGCCGATAAGGAGCAGGAACTCCTCTGACATTATTATCAGTTCAAACACATTCTCACCCTGGGATCCAGAGTCCAATCTTCTCTGTGACTGACTGCAGCCAGGGGAGTGACACTGCCCTTGTAGGAAATCTTCAGAAGCTTCATTAAGCAGTTCTCATAGACCATGTCATAGTCTTGAGGGATACCACTGTATTAGCAAAAAATATATCCCTTTTTCCTGAACTATTTATTGGTTCATATAACATTCATCTATCTACTGGTCATCTAAGCAGATGATCAAGGTTGATGTGTTTTCACCCACCATTATTACTGCTAAGTGTAAGAAGTTACACAAGAAGTAAGTAACATTTTGATCCTCAAGAGCCTTCGACTTCGACCAAGGCAAATGGTGTCTGATATTAATTAATAAGTTGTGTATTTTTTTGGCACCATAAATGCCACATCAAAAAAAAAATACAAGATTTATGGTTGTCCTCTAAGCTCTGTGATAAAGTTCAACCAATATGTTTTTTTTGTTTGTTTTTCTTGCTAATGCAAATCTGTTATTAGATAATCAAGAAAACTGATATTAAGTTGCTCAAAATAAAAAACAACAGCAAAAAAATTACCACAGAGACACATACGTTCAATTGACTCTGAACAGGCTGTAAGGGACCTGAGTTGTACTTGTCCATGAGTAATAGCTAATACAATTTTTTTAGCGAAATCTCCTTGTCGTGGCAACTACACTTGAATTCCTTCACTTGAAGATGTTTCACCCCTCATCTGAAAGGCTTTTTCAGTTCGAATGACCTGTGGGGAGTTTCCAAATATAGCTGTAATGGCCAAGAATTCACCTTGACCTGGATGACTGAGAGCCTCCACAGACATTTAGCTAATACTAAAGCATTAATAATGTGAAAATGGATAAGAATTTCCACCTCAAGGTGGGACGTAAACCCTGATGAAGCACTTGGGGCAGGACCTCTTCCCCGACCCAGAGTGGGAACTCCACCCGTTTTCGGTTGAGCACAATGGTCTTTGATTTGGAGGTGCTGATCCTCATCCCTGTTCTCACAGTCAGCTGCGAACCACTCCAGTGAGACCAGGAGATCATGGCCTGATGAAGCCAACAGAACCACATCATCTGCAAAAAGGCAGAGACCTGATCCTGTGGCCACCAAACCAGATCATCCCGACGGCCCGGCCGTGCCCAGAAATTCTGTCCGCCCCGGAAATCGGTGGACCCTCTCCAGAGTCCCCCGCTCTGCTTCCTCATTATAAGGCGTTTTAACAGGATTGAGGAGGTCTGAGAAGTATTCCTGCCACCAATCTACAACGTCTCAAGTTGAGGTCAGCAGTGGCCCACTCCCACTGTACAAAGTGTTGACAGAGCATTGCTTTCCCCTCCTGAGCTGCTGGATGGTGGACTAGAATCTCCTCGAAGCCCACCGGATGTCGTTCTCCATGGTCTCGCTGAACCCCTCCCATGCCCGAGTTTTTGCCTCAGCAACCACTGAAGTCAAATGCCACTTGTCCTGCCGGTACCTGTCAGTTGCCTCCGGGGCCCCGCAGGCCAAAAACACCAGATCGGACTCCTTCTTTAGTTTTACAGCATTCCTCACCACTGGGCTCCACCAGCGGGTTCAAGGGTTGCCGCCCCGACAGGAGCCGACCCTCTTATGGCCGCAACTCCAGCCTGCCACTTTGACAATGGAAGCATGGAAAATGGCCCATTCGTATTCAATGTCCCCCACCTCCCTTGGGACGTGGTTGCAGCTCTGCCGGAGAGGGGAGTTGAAACTCCTTCTGACGAGGGACTCTACGTTCCCAGCAGACCCTCACATTATGTTTGGGTCTGCCAGGTCTGACCGGCATCCTCCCCCACCACCGGAGCCAGCTCACCACCAGGTGATGATCAATTGACCGCTCCGCCCCTCTCTTCACCCAAATGTCCAGGACATGCGGGCAGTCCTACGAATGTCAATTAAAGAACTGTGGCCTAAGGTGCGTTGGTGCCAAGTGCACATATGGACACCTTTATGCCTGAACATATTTTTTGTTATGGACAATCCATAATGAGCACAGAAGTCCATTTACAAAACACCACTCGGGTTCAAATTGGGAAGCCATTCCTCCCAATCAGGCCCTTCCAAGTTGCACTGTCGTTGTCCACGTGAGCGTTGAAGTCTCCCAGTAGAACGAGGGAGTCCTCAGAAGGAGCACTCTTCTCCTGAAGAAGGGTGGGTAAACTGAACTGCTGTAGGGTGCATAGGTGCCTAGGCACAAACAACAGTCAGAACCCGTCCCCCCACCTGAAGGCAGAGGGAGGCTACCCTCTCGTCCACCGGGTTGAACCCCAACATACAGGCGCTGAGTCGCAGGGCAATCAATATGCCCTCCTCTGCCCGGCACCTCTCACCGGGGGCAACTCCAGAGTAAAAATGAGTCCAGCCCCTCTCAAGAGGCCTGGTTCCAGACCAACAGTGTGCGTGGCTGGGAGTCCGACTATATCTAGTCAGATTCTCTTGGCTTTGTGCACCTGCTCCCCGCCAGAGAGGTGACATTCCATGTTCCAAGAGCCAGCTTCTGTAGCTGAGGGTCGGACTGCTAAGATTCTTCTTCTCCACCCACTGCCCGGCTCACACGGCACACGACTCTATTCGCCCTTCTTGAGGGTGGTGAGCCCAGGGGAAAAGGGACCCATGTCATCCCTTTGGGCTGTACCTACTGAGCTCCATGGTTGCTGGTCCAACCACCAGGCGCTCGCCATCGAGCCTCACCCCTGGGCCTGGCTCCAGGGGGGGGCCCAGTGACCCGCGTCGAGGCAGGGGAAAATTTGGTCCAAATTTGTCATCCAGTATGAGAGTCTTCTGAGCCATGCTTTGTCTGTCCCTCATCTGGGACCTTTTTGCCTTGGGTGACCCTTCTAGGGGCATAAAGCCCCCGACAACATAGCCCCCAAGGGTTCACTGGGATGCGCAAACCCCTCCACCATTGTAAGGTGGCAGCTCAAGGAGAGGTTTACCCTCCATGTGGTTTACAAGTGGAAATAAAGATTAAGCTGCTGGTCATTCACAACGGTTAAACAGAACTGCCTCACTTTTCTGCCAGTTAACCTTGTTGCAAGAAGGCTAGTCATTTAAACTCCAAAGGTGTGTGAGTCTCTCAGGTGTTAATATACTGCTCTTTTTACCCCTGTGTGATACACTACAAATTCCAAAAAGGGGAAAATCTTGCTCAGCAGGTTTAACAAACAGCCTAATCACTGTCATGTGGAGCATGGAATATGTGGATGCAGGGGGCAGAAGGGGAGAGGGGGCAGAGCAGCGAGGGAGCTGAGCTTCCTGAAAGCCTGGTGGATGAAACTGGCCTTGGGTCTGCTTGTCCTTGCCTGGAGACTGCAATCTACTACTAATGACAAAGCTTGAGAGGGGTCAGTGACAATCTTCTGAGCCTTTCTCACAACGCGCTGGAGGTGCATGAGGCAAGATTGTGCAGGTGTCATACCACACAGCTGGTCCTGGTGCTCTCAATGGTGCCTCTGTAGAAGGTGCACATGATTGAGGCTGGAACTCTGGCTCTTCTCAGTTTGCAGAAGAAGTAGAGACGCTGTTGTGCTATCTTGGCCAGTGATGAAGAGTTGTTCATCCATCCTCTCTGATGTGCACACCCAGTAACTTGCCACTGCTCACCCTCTACAGCACCATTGATGGGTCAGGAGAGCATGTTGGGTGTGCACTTTCCTGAAGCCTACACCAATGTTCTTCATTTTCTCTCGACCAACTTGATGATGAGGTTTAAGTTTGGTGTTGGTGTGCTGTCATAGGTCAACAGAGTGAAATGAAGGGGCTCAACACATATCATTGGGGGGCAGGGGCAGGGTGGGGTGGGGGTTTTGTAAGAGTTGGAGGGGCTGTGTTTAGAGCGGGGTTGCTGGATGTTTTGCTGAGTGGGGGCAACTTGATATCCTTCATCAACAGCCACTCAAAGCATTTCATGAGAATCTGAGTAAGTGCAACAGGATATTGATCATTAAAGCCAGAGAGACAACCTAACCTGCGGATTAGGCCAATGGAGGTGGCTTTTAGGTACTGTCGGGGACAACAGCCTGACTCAATGATATGTTGAAGACGTCCATGATGCAATCTGTAAGTTCCTCAGCAGTCTCTCAGTACAGGGTCTGCTATGTTGTCAAGACCCAGAGCTTTGCATGCATTGATCCTGAGTAAGGATCCCCTCACGCTGTCTGGGGCAGTGTCAACACTGTGTGGGCTTTGTCGTCCCGAATAGTCTGTAACCCCCACCACAGACTCCGATGTCTCTGTTTCAACGTAGCGATGGGCTATCCTGAAGTGCTGCCTCTTGACCTCTCTGATGCCTCGGGACACATTGGTCCTAGCTGTCTTCTCTGAGAGTAGAGATCTAAGCCGTTATGAGTCTGTTGACCTCTCATGTCAGCCAAGGCTTTTGATTAGCCCAAACAGTGATGGTCTTGGTGCATGTGAGATCATCCATGATCCTTGAGATGTAGGGCATGAAAGAGCTCTGTATACTCCTGGAGTTCTGTTTTGTTGTATGAAGTGGCAGCCTGCTTCAATATATTCCAGTCTGTAGTGGAGAAAAAGTTTTGAAGTGCCACCAAAGAAATTTCCAGATGACTTACCGGCTTGTATGCTGGCATTAGCATGACGGTGATGTGATCAGAAGCAAGGAGGTGGAGAGGGGAAGCTCCTCTTTGGGTGGTGAAGACATGGTCCAGAGTATTGTTTCCCTGTGTAGGAAAGTTAATGAGCTGGACTATATTGGAGAACACACTTTTTGGGTCATCTTGATTGAAGTCCCCAGCCAAAATGAGGAAAGGAATCTGGGCGGGCTGTCTGTTGCTCACAGGTGCAGGTGCAATTCATTCCATTCCTCACTCTTGGTGTTGGTATTGACATTTGGAGGCATGAAACAGCCACAAGCAGTATGGTCATAAATTCCCTCAGTCGGTAGGAAGGTCGGCACTTGATAACCATGAACTCCATCAACGGTGAGCAGTACTTGAAGACCAAAACAGTTTCATGGCACCAGGCATCACTGATGTAAACACTGGCCACTGATGAAAACACTGTAGGTCTTAACCCCCTCAATGAGATCTCTGTCCACTTGATAGCACATTAGCTATTGGTTTCTTGTTAACAATTTACAAGGAATGAGTTAAAAATCTGATAAGACTGAATAACTGATCGTCCATGCTCTGATTTATGTCTTAAAGTTAATTGTCATCTATAAACTCTGGTTTTTATGTTCGAATACAAAATGTGTTTTGTACCGGCAAAGTTAGCTTGGTAACCAGACATTTTGTAAACAAAAGATGGCTCCCATATCTGAAGTGGAAAGGCTTTGTGAATCCACTTCTTTATGAGGATACTATCATATCCTGACAAAGGTTTATTTGACAGATACAATAAAATAGCACCTCAAGATTTCTTTGAGGAGAAAAATGTGTTTGTCAGACTTCCATTGGGTCTTGGTAAACAGCATGTTTTTTGCTTCATTTTTCCAAATTTCATAGCAGTATCATACATTGTATTATACATTCTATTATTCCATCATTAGGCCACAAAAACAAGTTTTGCTTAACGTTTTACATGTTCAGGCTACTGAGTGATCGTAGTGTGCAATACACATAAAAAAACAGTAGTCACAAAAAGAGAATAAATATTTGCAAAAAGAGAATAAATATTTGAGTATGAATTAAAAATAATTGTTAGAAGAGAATTCTTGACATAGAAAAACTGATATGTCTTCTACACACTTGGGGGTTTCTTAGAACTTGTATAGAGTTGATGCAGAAAATCTGTAAACACACAATGCCGTTTAAAAAAAACAGCAATATTCAATGAAAGTGTCCTGCTGGCTTCAATCAAGAGATAAAACAGAAAGGTGGAAACTTACACAAAATTACAGACTCTGTCACACACAAAGTTTTCATCCTGGTCACACAGGGTGTCCCCACATCAACCTCATGATGAATGGGTGTTTATGGTTTTATCTCACAGTGCAAAAATAATTTGACATTTCCCAAAGACATTTCCCAAGACCATCCAATCCATCTGATTTCAGCCATAGTTGTCTGCTATATGATGGGATCAATAACATCGACAAAGTGCCAAAAACACTATCTCTGTTCAAGATATACAGATTAATTACCTATGTGATTGTGTTTCCGTTGCAAACGCGCCTTGAGACCTTCTATGGTTTTTCTGTTATTTGTTTGTTGTGGTTGCAAAGGCCACATTATAACACCTATATAGAGAAAGAGAGAGAACATTATGGACATCATTCAATTTCTGGTTGTAATGAAAAAGAAATAAATGAAGGGCAACTTCAAAGAGAGCAAACCAAGCAAAACCAAATTGCCTCTTGTGATACCACAAAATTGCCCTTTTTTTTAAAGAGATGATTTTGAGTTTGGTCATTTTGGCAAGAGATAGTTGTTTTCCTCTGACTTGTTTCCATTTCCTGGTCTCTCCTTCAGCTGTAGGCTGATCAACAATAGAAGAGTTGGACCACAACCTGTTTCACGTCAGGTTCAAAGATCTCCTTAATTCCATCCTCCCTCTTTCCTGAGAGTGGAGCAGATAGAGAGGACCTTTCATCTTGTTCAAAGTTATAGCAGCACTATATCACTAGAGAGCTCTGGAGTAAAGTCCAATTATCAGCTTGGAGAGTCAGTCTCACTTTCTGCACTGTGCACAACATCATCTAGTGCAAAGGTCTGCAGAGCTCAGCTTAAATTCTGTCTCTCTTTTCCTCCCACACAGGTGTCAGAGAGGTGTGACTATGTTTTTGTGAATGGCAAGGAGATGAAGGGAAAAGTGAAGATGATGGTGAACTTCACCTATGGATACCTAAGTGCTCAACTGGAGCTCAACGTTTGGATCCCTCGACTCCCTCTCCAGATCGAGGTGTCAGACGCTGAGCTTAGCCAGATCAAAGGATGGCGGGTGCCTATCATGGGCAGCAGTCAGAGGTACAGTACTGAATGAATCTCTTCGTAAATGTATTCACAATTCACAATCCATACAGCTTTACATAGCAGAATGCATATTTCAAACTATTTGACCTCAAAAGTTGCAACTTTGACAATTTTTTTGATGCAGTGGCAGAGAAGTTATTCATCATTCCCTTGCACATTAAAAATGAGTTTTAGATTTTCTTTTCAATTCTAGATTTCAAGTAATTTCTTAATACATATAACCAAAACCCTAAATTGGTTAATGAGAAAAAGGAATAGTCTTTTTGGGATGAATATGACTTGAATTAGTAAGACAAAGAGATGAGATGTGTCACTGAACATGGCCAACAACACGGCTGACCTGTGCAATACAGCTTGTCATTCTGGCTGGCTTAAAGTGGCCTGTCATTGGTCAGGAAGACAAACTATTATGAGCGCTGTCTTGAGGTCAGACCTCTCCCCAAGGGCCTGATCAATAGCAGGCTCTGTCAATGCCGCTATGCCGTGCTGCTCTGCAACAGTTGAAATCCATTAATTGAAGGAGTAGGTATCTGCCTATATCTACACAAATTACTGCTGGAAGAACGCGGACGGGACTTAGTCTATTTCTTTTCCTATGTTGAATGACAGAGGTACAGCATTCATAAAATATATATAGCTTGTTGGGAATGTCATCTCCCAGACTTGTGCCCAAGTTTATAATTCATTTTGGGAACAGGCAAGTTATGTTGTGGTTGTTGGCTGCACGCCGTCTTTGTTTCCCTGTCTGCACCCAGTCTTTGTTTATCATGGGATAGCAGGCATGGCCTTACAAAAGAGAACCATGCTTGTTGATGAAAATGGTCTACTGTCCATAAGTCCAAAAAGAATTGAGCCAGTGAGCTATAATACCAAGTGCTATAACGTTCCTTATCAGCAAGACTGGCAGAGTAGTGTACACACTGAGGGGAAGAGGCATTGAGAAATAAAGAGACATTGAGCCAGTTAGTGCTAAAGCGCTTCTCACACTGTTTTAACTGACACAGTCTGTATATTCACCTCCCTCTTCCCTAAGCCTTGTCAAAAGAGAGACAAGATAAATCTTAGGAGGTGTACACCATACCTCTAAGACTGCTTTTAAGATATTTATATTCAGCCTCTTTTGGACCTTTTTTTGACTGTGTCCTGTTTGTTATTTATTTTTCAGAACTTTTGTTTCCTCTTCTTTCTGTAAAACAGGAGGTTGTCTTTGAATTCCCTGCAAGGCAGTTAAACACCATTGTCAGGTAAAGCTTTGCTATAGAAGGAGCTATATTTATCCCCGAACGACCTCCATCATGTTGTTGGAGCAGAAATTAAAATGCAACAAAATACCAAAACAAAGAGAGCAGACAATCCAATCCGAAAAACAGAATATATACATACAAAAATATGCAGCATATCCTCTGAAGTCAAATGTAGGCTTAAAAGTAAATGAAGCATAAAGAAAAAATTCTTAGTGGAGCAGGTTGTTCTTGGCAGAGAATGATTTGTTTATTAGATTAACCTTAAGATCAGATTTTTGAGATGCAACAAGCACTGGCATATTACATCGATACCAGAGTTAAAATGGTCGGAAATCACAATCAGCCTGTTTCCACATCATTCCATTACATCTGGCTCATGGACTCATACACCCATCGTGGATAATATGAATCCAAATATTTTATATTGTGTTATACACTCACCGGCCTCTTTATTAGGTACACCATGCTAGTAACGGGTTGGACCCCCTTTTGTCTTCAGAACTGCCTCAATTCTTCGTGGCATAGATTCAACAAGGTGCTGGAAGCATTCCTCAGAGAGCTTGGTCCATATTGACATGATGGCATCACACAGTTGCCTCAGATTTGTCGGCTGCACATCCATAATGCGAATCTCCCGTTCCACCACATCCCAAAGATGCTCTATTGGATTGAGATCTGGTGACTGTGGAGGCCATTTGAGTAGAGTGAACTCATTGTCATGTTCAAGACACCAGTCTGAGATGATTCCAGCTTTATGACATGACGCATTTTCCTGCTGAAAGTAGCCATCAGAAGTTGGGTACATTGTGGTCATAAAGGGATGGACATGGTCAGCAACAATACTCAGGTAGGCTGTGGCGTTGCAACGATGCTCAATTGGTACCAAGGGGCCCAAAGAGTGCCAAGAAAATATTCCCCACACCATGACACCACCACCACCACGTGGTTGTAACGGGTGGTTATTTGAGTCACTGTTGCCTTTCTATCAGCTCGAACCAGTCTGGCCATTCTCCTCTGACCTCTGGCATCAACAAGGCATTTCCGCCCACAGAACTGCCGCTCACTGGATATTTTTTCTTTTTCGGACCATTCTCTGTAAACCCTAGAGATGGTTGTGCGTGAAAATCCCAGTAGATCAGCAGTTTCTGAAATACTCAGACCAGCCCTTCTGGCAAACAACAACCATGCCACGTTCAAAGTCACTCAAATCACCTTTCTTCCTCATACTGAGGCTCGGTTTGAACTGCAGGAGATTGTCTTGACCATGTCTACATGCCTAAATGCACTGAGTTGCCGCCATGTGATTGGCTGATTAGAAATTAAGTGTTAACGAGCAGATGGATAGGTGTACCTAATAAAGTGTCCGGTGAGTGTATATTATTTATGTTATTCTTTTAAAGATTCTAACAGTTTTGTCATATATTTAGATGATGCATGGGTCACAATACATATTTGTTAATCCCTTTTGCCTTAAATAATTGAAAGCCCTCATCTGAGTCCAGAACTTGGCTGACAAATTACCCCAAATCCTCATTGAATAATAAGGGTGTCACTTGAATGTATATGCCTTTGTAGATCTGCTTCTCCTTCTAAAGTTCATATCGCAAGAGTCACCAGATAACAGAGGGAGCATTGAGATTGATGAATAAATGAAAATAGATTTAAAAAAATTATGATATACTGCTAATATATTTCACATCCCAAGCTAATATACTCCGATACTGGTGTAGCTTTAGTATGATGATTTATTGACTGTAAATTTCAGATTGTGAGTATCATTAGAATAGATTAAACCATTGCAAACATCAGCACTATCATTCAATGCCATTTGGGTAATAGAAAATTGTGATCAGATTCACTGAAAAATGTTACAGGACAGTGATATATGTCAAAAGAATTAAAGTTTTTTTTTTTTTTCAACCAGAGAGTCTGTGGCTAAGTGGATAAGTGTGATTTTATATGTTTCTGATGCATATTTTGATAATATTTGAATTTGAAGCTCAGTAATTAATGATATGTGTTGGACTGAGGAAGGCGAGATAGTAACACACAAGAGGAAAACATTAAGTGTTATGATTGGAAATCATCTCCATGTGGAAAATTACTTGGAAGTCATCAGAAGGCAAGATAGCATTCATGAATATGCATTAAACGTGTCATGCAAGGTCTGCTTAGAGACAAAAAATCTGCTATTTTAAGATCATGCTACAAGCATCTAGGAATTGTTGTTGAGGACAGAAAGACAAACTCTAGAATGCAAACATGAAACATCTTCCAAAACTGCATTTTACACACATTAATAGATACAAGGCAAAACATCATTGTCCCACATTGTCTTGCTCCTCTGCTTTGCTTGCAAAATGTCGCCCGAACAGACAGTAGAGCATAAAGGTCACAAGAGCATTACTTATGTGGTAAGGTAACACCAAGTAACCGCAGTTGTAAAATATACAGGGACTTGATGTTCCTGAATGTTCAAAACTCATTCAAGCTTTGACTTTGTCACTTTGATGTATCACATGTTGCCCTTGAACATTGTTGAATGCTTGTTTTTTTGTGAAGTGACCTTCCATTATCCACAAAGCAGAAGGATTTCCTCTCTGAATGGTTGTCATTCCATTTCATGTAGAACTGATCTAGCCAATAAATGGTTTCAATCCTCGATACAAATTCTATCTATGTACAGCTTACATCTTCATTTTCATGGTTTTTAATGTAGTCAGATTCCTGTGAAGATTTACTGTGAAAGAGATGAGCACAGCGGATAATCACAAGCATAAAAAAAATGTTTGAGAGATGAATTTATTTTCCTCTCTTTATCATGATCACAGCTCTGCTAACGTGTGGTTGAGTAAAAAAGAAAGAGGAACAAAAGACGAGATGAAGAAGTGGGCGCAAATCTACAGAGCAGAAGCAAAGCACTTATTTGTTAGCCAATATTCAAAGCATTAATTCTGTCAGATGAATCATTCTTATTTGCTTACTTTGCGTCTTGCGTTGTGTTATTTGTAGTTTTTATAAAGTTCTTTGTTAAAGCAAAAATGAAAAAAAGAAAGGAAAGACATGCTTTGAGGCATTCAAACCATTTTGTGAGGTGTCAAGCCTCTTTCAGCTGATTTCTTGACTGGAGTAATAAAATTTGATTTAGCAGTAAGAAAGCAATCAGGAAAGCTATTCCGTAAAGCAGTAAGAAGGTGTACACGCATTCACAGTCCAAACTGTGAGGATGAAAAACGATGACCATACACTGGACTTTTTAATTTACAAAGACTGGGTCATTGCATGGAGGTTCATCAGATAGATAACTTTGCCTGAGTTCTTGGTGTTTAACTTTTGAGCTGAGTTCTTGAAATACCATACACCACACATCAATGTGTTGTAGAGCGTATGTTTTCTTATACAGACCTAGAAAAAGCATACGACAGGGTGCCGAGAGAAGAACTCTGGTGTTGTATGAGGAAGTCTGGAGTAACAGAGAAGTATGTTAGACTGGTCCAGGACATGTATGCTGGTTGTGAGACAGTGGTGAAGTGTGCTGTAGGTGAAACAGAGAAGTTCAAGGTGGGGGTGGGACTTCATCAGGGATCAGCTCTGAGCCCCTTCTTGTTTGCAGTGGTGATGGACAGGCTGACAGATGAGGTTAGACAGGAATCTCCATGGACCATGATGTTTGCAGATGATTTTGTGATCTGTAGTGAGAGCAGGGAACAGGTTGAGGTTTGCTCTAGATAGGTGAGGAATGAAGGTTAGTTGCAGCAAGACAGAATATATGTGTGTGAATGAGAGGAACCCGGGTGGAACGGTGAGGCTGCAGGGAGTGGAGATCACGAAGGTGGAGGATTTCAGGTACTTAGGGTCAACAGTCCAGAGCAATGAAGTGTGTGGAAAAGAGATGGAGAAACGGGTTCAAGCAGGTTGGAATGGGTGGAGAAAAGTTTCAGGGGTTCTTTGTGATAGAAGAATTTCATCTAGAATGAAAGGAAAGGTTTACAAAACAGTGGTGAGACCAGCGATGCTGTATGGTTTGGAGACAGTGGCACTGAACAAAAGACAGGAGGCTGAGCTGGAGGTAGCAGAGATGGAGATGTTGAGGTTCTCTTTGGGAGTGACCAGGATGGATAGGATCAGAAATTAGTCCATCAGG
>CAAKHD010008731.1:42266-67870 GCA_901007705.1 Fistularia tabacaria | reverse complement strand
AGATCCACATTTCATTTCTCCCCACTATTTCCCCCCCAAGGGACACATCAAGTATTGGAAGAAAATTAAAATGATATATTTCAAGCATGAAGCTCACTTGATGAACAACTGCTGAGAGACTGTGTTTGACTGAGGTGCAGTTAGAGCGAGCGTCCTGTTGGCCATGGACGATGAGGTAGAATAGAAAGACACCTACCACCGCCAGACACCTATTGGTTACAGAGGACCCCCCATCTTGGAAGCTTGCTTTTGAGTCAGCGCAGTATCAAGAAAGTTAAAATGTACCAAGATCACAGCATGTGTGACAGATCATTTCAGGATAATTCTGAAAATGTTTCCATTGCAGGCAAGCAGCTATCCATTAGAGATTAAGTGTGAGGGCACAGAGCAATTTCTCACAAACTAATGCTGTTGGAGATGATGTAACAGCATGATGGTGTGCAGGTGAAGAGGTTTTCAAACATAAAAGCCAGTTGCATTTGAGTGACAGTTGCTTTTAAGATGGTTGTTTGTTAGCCGCTGAAAGTCAATAGGAATCCTGCTACTTGCTTGTCTCGCCTCTTGTCTCTAGGTACTTGTGAGAGTGTCGTTTCCAACATATACACACGATTTGTGTTAAACTTCTGGGAGGGTGCCAGAGATTTATAACCATATCATAAACCCAAACAGTAAAAAAATAGATACATTTAAAAAATAATTTTGTAGTCTGCACTGCAATTTAGTTTATAGAAAACGAAAAGTTACACAAGGACATGAATTCAAGACAATTAGATGGCGTTGAAGGGATAAACAATATGCATGAAGCCCTCGGGTTGTTTTCAACTATTTTTTGATCAATATGTCATGATTGTATTGAGCAGGAAGCCTTGTCGTGATTCAAAGTGAATCCTGATGAGGCCGCATCAGTCAAAACAAATATTTACTCAGCATTGTGAAAGCTAAAAGACAGGGTAACAGCAACAACAGCAAGGTAAAATTTTCCTTTTAAAAAAAAACAAAACAAAACTATACTATTGTAATATTATAGCAATATTATTGTAACAATATTATTATTGGACTGCGGTGTGGATACATACTTGGATCAGTGGTGACAGAGCCTTTGCCATTTTTCACATCCACCAACCATGTCGCCTCCCTCCCATTCGGCCCATCTTTCACTTTGAAGGCAAACACTCCACCAATCTTCTTGACAAGAGTCTCTCCTTCCTATAAGAAATTGAAGAAGCTTTTTAGCCGCATTAAATAGTTTTTGTAGAGTGAACATTGAAATTGAAAATTGGACAGAAAATTGTCTACGTATTTTTATATTTGTATATATAGGTATATTTTACAATGAAAATTGAACCATGTCCAGACAGGTACAAAGGTTTGTGGAATGATTCAATTTAGGGGGTCATTTTTTATTATTCACAATGAAGGGTGTAGTCCTCTACAACCTCTGTCCTACTGACTGCAGCTCCTTCAGTGCACCTTGATAGTGTCTAGCTGTGACTGAAGTAATTAGAATTGTTCGCTTTGAAATTCACGTTTCTATTCTTTTAATTTTTTTTTATTTTTTCTAAGTTTAAGCTCTCCTGGCCAGTATGGATCTTCCAGTTGAGGCCCTACCTTAAGTAAGGTGAGCAAAAGACGTAACATGTCCATATCCAAATGTGTTTCTGTCAAAATCTGTTAAGAGTCTTTTCTTTTTCCCATTCTTTGGACTATGTTGTTAAAATTGACTAAATTTAAATTCAGTTTTTTTAGAGTCGTAATTCCAAGTCCATTCTGTGCTTTATCTGGCTGACAATCGATCTGCTGCCCAATTAACATTTTTCTTATCAGTGTGTCATGCACCTGAACACAGCAGTATTTAAACCTGACCCAACTAAGAGGATGTTGAGACACTGCTCCACCTATTTAGCACAGTTTTTCTAAATAGACAGGATCCTTTCCATCCTCGGCAGAAGAGACCATCTGCTGTAGAAATAAAACACCAATTACAAAGTTGGGTGGCCACTTAAAGATCCATTTAACGGGCTGAATGGTATGACATTAACTTCTCCATCCCACTCTTTTTAGGTCTTTTCTTAATCATTGTTTCAAAAGCTTTTATTCTGAATTGGCTAGTCATGATGGATCACTCCCATTTAACTGTATCAAATTATGACATTCCTTCCAATTAGTTACATCTAAAAAAGTCAGCTTCTAGTGAGCAGCTAACAGATGCTTTTGAACCATGTACGACATCTGGTAACTTTCAATTTGACTTTTATGAATAACACCATACTGACATTTGTACTTTGATGGCCACGAGTTATATCATAATGACTGATGATGATGCAAAGTGGTTTATACTTTTAAACTCACCATCACTATGACCCTATTCCATATGCATACGCAGGTGCAGAAAGAGGCAGCACATTTATTTCTGCTGTGCCGTGAAAATGTCAAGACTCGAAAATGTAGCAGACACACTAATTCCCACTGGGACTAAAGAGGTTGAATGTTGGAAGTCCTTAATGATCAGCCAACAATCGCAGCCAACAGAGCAAATTGTTGTAGTGAATAAATCCATGAACATCACATCAACAAATGACACTGAAATCTCACTCCCAATTTATGCAATACTCTCTCCCTTTCTCCCCTACACTACACTTAAAAACATGTTTATTTGGACAGGCTTTTGTTCACCAACCTCAACAAAGTTTGTTGCTGAATAAACAGATCTACTGAATAATGTGCTATTGCACTTTGTTTTTTCTGGAAGCATGAATTTCAATTTTTGCACTTATTTTCCTGCCTATTTTGGTTTCATTTGACAACTCTGTGGTGTAAAGCAAAAGCACAGGGTAGCAAAAATGTTTTCAAAGTGTAAAGATGCTTCTTTTTCCGTGAATGTTATATCTTTTCCAGTATGTACTAGTTTGAGTACCACTTAAATGTTTGGACCAATGGGAAAACTGTTTTTGAAAACAGTCGAAACAGAACTCATGAAGACACATGGCTCGACAGACTGCTTTCAGGAGGGGAAACTATAGAATCTGTGTCAAGTGAAAACGACAGGAACATGTTCAATATAGCAAAGCAATTTCAATTGAATGGCAGACTTTGGAAAAAGAAAAAAAAAAAAGAGAGAGAGAATGAAATGGTTCTTCTGAGAATCTAGTTCAAACTTACACCAAAGCTAGTTCTCAGAGACAGGCAAGATTGTAATCAGTATTGATTGATAGAAAATATGACCATTGATGGACAATAGGAATCATTTATTAATTCTCGGTGTATTGTGGGAGTGTGCTTTATCTTATAGTTGTCCTTAGAGAAGATTATACCTTAATTCTACGTAAAATATAGGGAGAAACAGGATATGGAATTAATGGAGAGGATCACACGCATGTCCCCATCATTATCTGGTATCAAAATCAGAGGCATTCATTGTTGGAAGTTAAGAGGTGAAGCTTGAGGACAATTCGGAAGGGGACAGACTGAAAAAACCCTCTTTTCTGTTACGAGCTCAGAAATTTAACTTTGAATTGTTCTCAATGAGATGAAAAATGGTCTAAGCGGAAGAAGACCGCTTTTAGGAGAAATACAACAAAAAAGTCTGCTTTTGAAAGAAAAATGTATTTTTAACGCAATATTTGGTGCAAGAAAGCAAGCAGTAACTTGTTTGTTTTAAATGATTTCTTCAGCATATAATTACCGTTTTACAAATCAACAACTTTGAGTAATGTACTGTAGGTGATGTACAGCCGATGTAGGGATAGATGGACTTCATAGTGCCAGCTTGAGAATGTATGAAAAGCTCTTCATATTGTTTTGTGTGGACAATATTTGTTTTGGACCATGAAGCTCAGGTAAACTTATCCTCCAACCAACAAGAGCCCCTAAGAATTGGCCACACACACAGAAATCTTGTCTGATCACTGGGATCAGTTTGGATTATGGTTCCAGGAGAAAGGAGCCAGCAGTTGAGTGAGCTGATGGTAAATAAGGGGAAGAAGTAGGATGACAAGGTAAGGTGAATATTTACTTGCAGACATCTTTCAAACAACATTTGCGTACTCAGGCTGACTGTAATGTGCAGCAAGCACAAAGACCTGCTTTACTCTTGTAAATTTTCCTAACACAGAGTGAAAAATTGCTCTGAAATGGTAGAGAAGTCACAAATCAGCGATGGGCATTTTGTATCCCTCTTCAAGTTGGGGACCTTTATTTGTCAATGGGATGTCTGAACGGTCTATGTAATCCAGGTCATGGTTCTCCCTTTTAAAATCTTGTTGTTCTCAGATGAGAGGGTAAACATCTTTGGAAAAATTAAACAACTCCAGTTGCCACAAAAGGATCTTAAAAGAAGTTATAATGGGCTTCTCAAATAGGCCCTATATCGGAGAGGGTGAGAAGCCTCTCCTGCTGCGTGGAGTTGTTTGTCTTTAATATGAAAGAAGCATCTGATGGCGAAAGACGAGGCACCACTGAGATCACAGAGGAAACTTACTAGTCATCCGGTCAGTAAACACAGCAGTTCGTAAGTCTACAGTGAACAACCGACCCTCTCTCCCTGTCAGCATAACGATGGAGTTGCCTCACACACACCAGTGCCTTTGGCCAACTCTGCCTCTTTGCATCTTTGTTCGTCTTCATTTTGACTTCTGTCATCAGCATGATCCTCCTCGCTCACGTCTCTCTTGGGATCAAATTGGAAGGGATGCATAGATGACATAGTTTATCACCATCGGCTAAACTGAATGGGACGGAGCCCAGTGGAGCCATATGATGTCACTACCTAGACACCATTGCAACGTAAACAACAATGGCAGCCTTTTTTTTTTTTACAATTTTATACAAATTGAGATGTGTAGAGAAATTCAATTTTTGTTTTTATGTAGTTGGTAAAAATATTGATCAAGTAGGACAATAATATCTTGGCAACAGGGGATCCCATTAAGAATACTGGTAGAGAAGTTCAGAGGCAGCTGCACTGTGCCTTTATATATCTGGAAAAACCATACTAAAGGGTGCGGCAAAGATAGATAGGATCAGGAATGAGTCCCACAGAGGGCCAACACATGCGAGATGCTTTAAAGATAAGGTCAGAGAACCAAGACTGAGATGGTTTGGTAAAATACAGAGGAGGGATAGTGTGCAAAAATGGGAATAGGACTGCCTTAAAGATGGAAAAAGAACCGCCTCAAGTTACAGCCTTTTAAAAATAGGCCTCGGTTTTGATTATGACAACACGTTTCTTTCCACAGTTATAAAGCAGGACCAGAGTACCAGCTGCAAGACTATAAATAGATTTTAATTTTACCTGTCCTCTACTGATTCACCAGACTAGTGGGAAATTAATGACCTTGAATATTTCAAGGATTGTGTTGGAATTTTGTGTAATTATTTAGTTTCATTCCATATTTTATGACCATATTGACGGAGACAGAATTGATGTATTTGATTGAGTGGGGCCATGCATCTTTAATACTTATGTGTTGTATTTGCGAGGGAGATGTTTGACGCATGGCTCGTACTATTTTCATCATTGCAGCTAAGTCTTATCAATTTGTGCAGCATTTCTTCCCATTGTACTTTGAATTTATATATGTTTGTATGGCTGCATGTTTGTGTATGGATGCTAAATACTCTTCAAAAGCCAATCTCAACAAGACAGTGGTGAGACCAACAATCTTGATAACTGTGAAGATAAGCCTTAAACAATGACGTTATGGAAAACGGTTCCGGAAACTAGACCGAGATGCCTAGAAAGAGTTCTACAGATGCAATATTTGCTTTAAGATTGCTGGTAGAGAAGTACAAAGAAGATCAGATTGAATTGCTTTGGGCCTTTGTAGACCTAGAAAAAGCATACAACAGGGTGCTGAGATGAACTACGGTATTGTATGGGGAAGTCTGGAGTGGCAGCGAAGTATGTTAGAAAGGTGCAGGACATGTATGCAAGATGCGCGGCAGTGGTGAGGTGTGCAGTAGGTGTGACAGAGAAGTTCAAGGTGGAGGCTGGGACTACATCAGGGATCCGCTCTGAGCCTCTTCTTATTTGCAGTGGTGATGGACAGGCTGAAAGGTGAGGTTAGACGGGAATTTCCATGGACCATAATGTTTGCAGCTGACAGTGTGATCTATATTGAGAGCAGGGAGCAAGTGTGGGAAAATCTAGAGAGGTGGAGGTATGCCCTTTTAAGGAGAGGAATGAAGGTTAGCTGCCGCAAGACAGAGTACATGTGCGAATGAGATGGACCCAAGTGGAACGGTGATGCTACAGGATTGGAGATAAAGAAGGTGGAGGATTTTAGGTACGTAGGGAGGGAAATTGAAAGAGTGGAAAAGAGATGAAGAAACGGGTTCCAGCAGGTTGGAACGGGTGGAGAAAAGTGTTGGGAGTATCCGCCAGAATAAAAGGAAAGGTATACCTGACAGTGGTGTGACCAGTGATCCTATATGGTTTAGAGAAAGTGCCATTGAAGGAAAGACAAGAAACAGAGCTGGAAGTAGCAGAGACAAGGATGTTGAGGTTCTTTCTGGGAGTGACGAGGATGGATAGGATCAGGAATGAGTCCATCAGAGGGACAGCCTATGCTAGATTTTTTCTGCAATGAGGTCAAAGACCAGAATGAGATGGTTTTGGTCGTTGACAGAGGAGGGATAGTGAATATATTGGTAGAGGGATGCTGAGGTAGGAACTGCCAGAGGAAGACCAAAGAAAACCTTTATGGATGTAATGAAACAGGGCATTATGTTAATTGGGGTGAGAGAAGAGGATACAGAGAATAGAGTTAGATGGAGTAGAGTGATTAGATGTGGCAACCTGTGGTTGACCCCAGAGGAAGTAGCCGAAAGGAAAAGAAGACGAGTATAAGCCTTATATTTTTGTAATGGAATGAATTAATGTACTGGGGATTTGCAAACCGAAGGAATTCCTGCAAGTTTTAATGTGTCGATTGTCAGCTGAAAAATAGTAATCTGCCCATGGATGAAAGTGCATTCTTCAAGTGACAAAAGCACAGGATGGCAATTTGCTCTCTTCCTAGTCATGCAAATCCACCCAGAAACACATGAAAAATACAGACTTTGTATTTTGCTGGATGAAAGAATCCCGGGTAGAGAAGATGATGACTTTCTAGTGACATCTTTCCAAAAAGGGTGGAGATTGCATGTTTGCGACTTCATGGCTTCATTCAATTTTTGTTGTGAATTATTGCTTCCTCTCAGTTGCGGGGGCTGGAAAATTACACTCATGCGGTTGTGACACTCGCTGCTTATGTGACCACATAAACACTTAGTGCATCCAATAAAGTATAGTAATCAACATACTCCTTGTACGCAGAGATGTTTGCATTGCAAAAACGTTTTGCAAACAGCTCCCAAGCCCCCAAACACAAAAATTGTTCGGGACTAATGTTTCTATCCTAATGTGTTATGAATTCTTGTTGAAATCTACTTGCTGTGGCATCTGGACTTGAATTTCTTCACTGAACTGAAGAAGCCTCTCGGATGAGGGGTGAAACGTCTTCAAGTGAAGAAATTAAAGTCCAGTTGCCACGACCTGGATGACTGAGAACCTCCATCGACATCTAATGTTCGATGATGCACTTTCAGAATCAAATATATGCTGATGGTATTTGACGGTGTTCAGGTCAAGTGTAATAAATCCAAGTCAACATGCACAATGAGATGCTGCACAGAGGGGTTACTGTGGAATCTGTGGAGGCAGAGACATGCCTCATTTGTCCATTTGTTTCGATACACAGCTGAGATTCCTTTATTTCAATGGCCACATATTTAGCTTGATTTGATGCAGCTTCTTGAATGTTTCAGCAACACAGCAAGTTCTGGATTTTTCTTTGCACATTCTACTTGGGATTTATGTTTTAAACTTTAGAGAGACTTTAGTGCATCACTGAACTATGCATCACATGAACGGTCAGTGCTTATAGAGGATAGTAATGAGGAAAAAAAAAAATGTTCAGAGTGATTTTATGCTTCTGAGTCTTTTATTCCTCGGATAGCTCCTCATGTTAATAAAGAAGTCAGAATTTTAGGCCATACCCTCCAGCACACACTTGATATGTATGACTGCAATAGATAATTTTAGTGAGACATTTTTTTCTCTTGAGAAACAATTGAATTGCAAGCAGACATTTCAATTGGTGCAGTAACAGTCACTCAATGTTCTCTTTATAAACCATCAGAGCTTATGGGTAATTCCTTCTCTGCATTTAACCCATCATGGATGAACCATGAGCAGTTGGCTGCTGTCTAGCATCGACAAGGGGGAGCAGTTAGGGGTTCAGTGTCTTGCTCAAGAACACTTCTGGGAGGAGCCCAGAATCGAACCAGGAAAATTCAGTTCCAAGAACGATCACTGCAACTCATGCGCCACGCCAGCCCAAAAGTTGTCCATTAAAGTTGTCTTAAAAAAAAACCTCAACTATTAAAGGAGAGACAAGACCATTTTAAGGAAACATAATATAATGTGTATCTGTGTAATGGTACCATATTTGGCACAATATGCCAAGCATGGGACAGACAGACAACAGGAATGCCAACCACAGCTTATTCTGACATGTAAGTGTAAAGAACAATCTGGAATCACATGCCAGATGCTTTAGAAATTTAAAGGATGTATCACTTTGCAAAGCAGAACATTTTGCTGCAACATATCCAAGCCACAGTGGACTATACATCTAATACTGATAAAATGAAAAGAAAATCTTTTTTTTTTTTTTTTTTTTTTTTTTTTTTACATTCAAAGCTTACTTTTTCCTCTGCCTTGAAGACTCTTTGCCTGAAATAACATGCTCCCAGGGATGTGCTTTTGCAAAATATGATCACTGCTCTAAGTTAGATGGATGAATAATTATTTATGAATGAAGAATGCAAAACAGTCAGATTTAATGGCTTGTTACCTCCTGCAGATGATTTTCAATTTCTCTGAAGATAGGATAAGCTTTGAATCCTTCCAAATTGCTACCTGAGCTGGTGCAAACCGCATCAATGTGTGAGCTATGAGAGGTGGAAAAAAAATTATTCCTCGCTCCAAGAAAATCAAACACATGGCAGTAGAAATACAACTAATTAAATCATCGACAGTAGTTTACACAGAAAGGTTGGTGTTGTCTGGGCCAGGGGCTACCGACTGATCAACATTAAATTATTTAAGGGCAGGAGTAATTGATAGATGCATACTTGGAATCCTGTGTGAATCCCATCCTGTAGAGGGTGACAACCACAGCTCCTCCTAGGCCAATGTTGTGTTGCAAGGCCACTTTTGCCCCATGGACTTGTCTCCTGTCAGCAAGCCCTCTCAGTTGCCAGCATAGCTCAGCACACTGTGCCAGACCTGGAAGAGCGAATTTAAAATCAAAAACAAGTTGAAAGGACTTTAATATTACTGTATCTGTCCAAAAATGTTTTAAGTTTAAGATTTAGCCAAACAAAATCCATGACATGCATATATTCTCCAAGCAAAAATGGGCTGAGAATTACAATTATGTATCAGATGTATTTTGACTAAGTTCAAAAGTAACATAGTTGTTGCACAATGAAACAAAAAGCATCTGTATGAAGGAGCCCAGGCAATAAAATCCACGATATGTGGATTTTACACATCCTACAGATTCTGTGTAGCAATGGTTGCTGCTTGAATTTCCAAGTCACATTTCAAGCCACTGATCTCCTGAGGGCTCAGACGTCCATAAATGCTATGTTATGTGTACGACTGAACCATTAGTACACCAATGACGACCTTCATATAGTTCATGCAGGCATGGATTAATCAGCGAGTACAGAAAAGAAAGCATCTGCTTTTCCTTTTTTGTTAACTATAGATGCAACCACCCAGGTCACACCTTGGTTGCAACTGAAGAGTGGGTTGCCAACAGCAGTACATACATCAAGATGTTAAATATTTATGATGTAAACTCAACGGTTTTATCTCCATCACCAAGGAGTCCAGTGATGGAACTCGGCTATTATTTCCCTTTTTCCAGCACTTTTAGGATCATATATTTAACTCCAAAATAAGTAGAGGCCAATGCTGGGTAAAAATTTGAAAAAGGTTTGTCTTCTGAATTGTATTATTCGCAAATTCGGCAGCCAGCCTACATTAATTCTCCCTTTTGCTTGGAAAAGGAGAGGTGAAGTGAGGGAGTGGAATAAGCAATGTTGGGGCTATATGTCAGTCGATGCTGTACACTGCTCCTCTAACTACATACAATGAGGCTGAGAAGAACATCCAGAATATTAGGACAGACTTACAAGAGGATTCCCAGCCTTACTTAATATATTTTTATTTGAATAAAACTTTAAGCCATAATGAAAACAATCCTGAGTTTGGCTTTGGTCCTGTCACACCTCTCAATCTTTGTATGAAGTGACTTTTCCAAATATTGTTACTTAGAAGGGTGAGTAGTTGACAACTAATCTGACAACTCACTCCATAATCTCACCAGGGTCAGCTTCTGTTGTAGCGTTATAGCTTAGCATTTCATCCCATCTGCTTAATGAGCTTTTGCATTTCTCCATTATCCCAATAAGCTCAAGGACTTAAGGGCAAAGATCTCTTCATGGTGCATTCTTTCACCTTCTGCAGCCCTCATGTAATCTTCTCCATCAAGACTTTTTGGTGACAACAATTATATCAAAATGCTAGCAGGAAAATGTAGTGAGGTCTTCTGCCAATAAAATCAATTAAACTAATGGAGTTACCCAGTCTATTAAATATTTCTCAAGAGTCCATTTCAAAAGTGGATAGCAACAGCTGATGAGCTTTTTTAATTTCCAAAGGGCAAAGGTGGGATTTTATAAGGCAAAATAAAGCAACGCTTAACTCAGAGTTAAAAGGCATGTAAATGCATTAAGACCACTAACGTGGCTCACTATACTTAATGTGAGGGGTTCGCCGCCAGAGTCAATTAATTAGCTGTTGAAATCTCTGTTCACAGTGTTCCAGGGGGAAAAGGCTAAAGCTGTACAACCAAGATTAGGACCAACTCCAAGGACCGGCTTAGCTGACTGGTACACTTGCACAGTGGGATATGGGAGAGGTAGTGGTAAAAATATTGAGGTACACAGAATTAAGGAAGAAGAGGAGGATCTTGGCTGCTTGGTGAGTCAGGCGTACTGTTCCCTCAGTCTCTTACCCCTACAGTTTAATATTTGGAGGGCTCACGGGGGAGGCCTGTTAGAGCCACAGGCAGCCGCCCTAAAATGCAGTCTTAGGATCATTTTTGTACACTAACAATCCTGGTGACTATCACAATGAGACATGCACCATCCAGCGGCCACTATTCAAATGGTGTTGCAGCGCTACCACATGGCTCAAGGAGGTCAACAGCAGGTTAAGTAATCCGGAGGTTTCTTGTTTAAAACAGGCAGCTGTGAACAAAATCCACATGTACATGGAAGTATGTATAAGAATTGCTTTAAAAAGGTACAGTAAAATGAAAAGTTGTTTTTAATTAAAATCAATTGACCCCATGCCCCCCACCATTGTTGAGATGGAAGTAAGCTCTCTTCATGTCAGGGGGACGCTTCCTCCTCTCGTCCACATTTGATGACCTGTTGCGGTTCTATAATGTCAATTCATGTCAACACAGTCAATGTACCTGTAGCACCCAAAGGATGTCCTTTAGAGATGAGACCCCCACTGGGATTTATCACAAACTTGCCACCATATGTATTGTCCCCTCTGTCAATCAGCTCTCCTCCTTTACCTATGGATGTTTTGAAAGTTAAGTGACCAAACAGAGAATCAAATGAATCATGCAATATTAATGATCACGAGAGGCAAGGTTGTTATGACATAAATATTTACGTGAAATTCAATTTGGATTGTAATTGATGAAAGAATTCAGTTGGGCCTTTGGAAATTGGTCTTTGAAGGAAGTAAGTCTACATAAAGTTGTTTTAAATGAGGTCTTAATCCCATGCCACTATATTTCTATCTTTATGAACAAGGTCACTTCAAAGATGAAGTTCTAATCAATAATTTGACAAGGCTAGAAATGATCTGATTTTTTGAGAGTACCTGAACACTGTTAGTCTAAAATTGAACTTCATATAGACAGTGAAAAATGTTGGTCCTATCTCCCTCCAGGTAAACAGGTTTGAGACAGCTGCAGATGTACCTTCTGGGCAAAGTCCCAAAGCCTCATAGGTGATGAGCTCATTTGCTGAAAAGCAATCATGGAGCTCGATCACGTCAACATCACTGGGCTTCAAATCTGCGTTCTCAAAACACTTTTTGGCAGCGACTCGTGACATGTCATATCCAACCTGAAAAGAAAAATACATTTAGTACTTAAAGAAACACATTTATCATAATTTGATTCTCTTTGTATTATGAAATTATTGACAGTGCTCTAAACTTTAACTAAACATTAAACCACTTTGCTTAACCGGTGCATGGTGCCTTAAGTTTATTGCAAATCAAGTTGTTTTCATTGTCACTTGAGCAAAAATCTAAGATGAGGTTTAGAAAAATGAATATATAGGCAAGTCAGTAGCTCATCCATATTTGCTCAAATGAGAATTGAAAGAAACAAATTCCTCTGAAAATGGTCCACTGAGACAAAATTTACTCTTCTTGAACCCTGAGCCAGAATGAAATGCTGTGTGACATCAAAAATTATTTTGAAATAAAACTGGTGCTGAAATTTATGGTAATTAGTTCCTGTTGCTGATGATGTGGGATTTGAATGTAAACAAGGTAAAACAGAAGAAAGCAGCACAGATTGGAATTCTCTTCTTTTCTAATTGACCATGTTTTGCAAGTGATTGCGCCAGAGTTTGCGCTTTAATTCAGCTAGAGCCCAAAGAGTTATTAATGTTCAACTTAACATATTTCTCACCATTTTAATGCAACTGTTTTCACTGAAAGAACTGGCCGTGTCTGTCATCATCTCCTGCGCCAGAATCTCCACTGCCTGGTTCTGCAGATTGTGATGCCTTACAAAAGCCTCGCTCGCCAAAACCGCAGCACCAGCACCATCTGATGTTGGGCTGATTAGACACATTCATCAAACATATTGAAATGAGGAACTGGGGTTCTGACAATCAAAATCTATTTGGCACAGTCTCCCCTGGCATAATGGTATAATATGTAATAAGATGTGTTTTCAGAAACAATTAGCAAAAGTTTACTAATAGGAAATGCAAGACTTGCTTACCAACACTGCAACAGAGTTAAAAAGTCAAACACTTTCCTGGAGTTCATCACCTGCTCCAAACTGTACTCATCCTGAAACTGGGAAAAACTACACAAACACATATTAATAGATGAATATTGATTTAAATAGTTTATTTTCATTTTGTTAAATTTGAATTGTTTTTGATAAATTTGCATCTTACGGGTTGTTGGTGGAATGCTTGTGGTTTTTCCAGGCAATTTTTGCAAAGTGTTCTGCTTTAGTTCCTGGAAGAAATGTACACAGTGAAAACAAGACAAATCACATACATCAAAGTATGCTGCTTTACTGTTGTCATAGCAACAAGATTTAACATAATCAGCCTCACTTTGGTAAAAAGCAACAGGGAATACACTAATGCTGCCCGAAAGCTGACAGTACACCTGACTAATTATTTTTTCCCATATGTTCGAAAGTAAAGCAAAAGAAAAAGTAATGAATTCTGATTTTCTTTTCACTTCAGTTATTATTTTCTCTTAGCATTCTGAACTCCTTTTTAATGAAGCGGTTGACATGACTATGATGTGCACATTGATTATTAATTTACCATTAGCTTTGAAGATTCTGCAGCATCCCAACATAAAATTGCTTTTGATAAATGACTATTGCTCGCTCAAATGCAATCCAGCCCTGCCACAGTTTTTTTCTTTTTTGAGGTGAGACAACTGATCACAGCAGTCAGGTCAACCCGGAAGAAATCCCACGCAGACAAGTAGGGAGAACAAGGGAGAACATTCAAACTCCACACACAAAGGCCACCCTGTGGGAATCAAACCAGTGTCCTTCTTGCTAACCACTGCGCCAACGTGCATTGAGCACAAGCATTCAGCAAATAACAATGTGGTTTTCAGCTTCGAAGACAGGACATAACTGTGAAAATAAGCTTGTACGATGTCTGCGATTACGGCAAAGCAGCCCCGAGCTGGGACTTGCAAAACCATTACAGAAAGTCTAACACAAATAATAGGAGTAGAAGTGAGAGAGATGGCAGTTGATTCCAAAAGTTAAACATACTGTTTGAAAAAGCCTAAAGCAAAGCAATTAAACAAATGACAATGAACAGTACACTACAGTAGCACTATCTCATGGCAACATTTCCTGGCATGAATCGCTCCCGACTCCAAGAGCGAGTAATTGACTCATCCAAATCTAATGAATGTAACGTAAGGCGGCAACTGATTAAGACTGACTTTATATATCATGACACAATACGATCTTATTCAAAAACTTACAGTGTTATACAGTTACTTGCAACACCAGTGAAGGATTCTTTGACTGTATTAAAATAGAGTGCATACCGTATTTTTCCATGTGCTCCCGGCCAGCATTGCCAAACATCTGTGCAGCTGGTGGAGCCGCCGCCAAGCCGTAACAGTTGATCATCACCTCCATGTGCTTGTCCATGGGGCTGGTCCTATCTGTGAACTACAAGAAAGTATTTTGAAAAAAAAAAAAAAAAAAAATTGACAATTTTGTCCCCTTTTTCTTTAAAAGTAACACAAATGTGATGTGGATGTAGAACACATAAAATTTTTGAATGTCAAGAAAGATTCACAAAGACACAAGATCACTCGGAGAATATTTTAGTATGAATCCCTGCAGCACAGAGATGATTACAATGATATGTGTAATCTCGTAGAAAAAGTTTGCATTGACACATTGAAAATTTACTGGTTCTGTATTATTAACTGCAGTAACATCATACCAGTGCATCAGTAGTGTGTGGTGTCAGTGCAGTAGGCGGCTGGTAATTTTTCAAATAATTGTCAACCTCCTCAGCTTCTAGAGCAACAAAGCATAACATTTTGTTTTTATATTACTATACCTTTGAGGACAAAGAACCACGCTCCATCCTCTCAAACCCCAGGGCAAGGACACAGTCGGCAAGGCCTGCAAATTCAATTCAGAGTGATGAGCACACCTCAATCTGATGTCTTATAAAAACGAAGATCACACACTTTGTAGTTTCATCTTGTGAAAATATTTTGCAACACAATAAAGCTTGAAATATGTATATTAGCATGTCGTCATACCTGACGTTAAAGGGTACTGCATGAAAGAGGTGGTCAAATTCGACTTTTTTTTTAGAAATTTTGTCTTTAAAGGATGTAATAACTAAAATGATAAAATTACCCAAAGACATGCCAGAAAGTGACTGAAAACATAAAAAACATGCAATTAGTTGGAAGTTAACTAGCACAGGTTTTGATTACTCTCTCACTTTTGTGACTATCGCTTATTTCCCTACAGTTAATACATATTGTTCAAATCATAAGAAAAAAAAGTCCATGCATCAGAAATCAGTTTAGAAAAATTGCTACAGATAAATACAATCAAACTTTTATTTATTTATTTATTTATTTATTTATTTTACATTGGAAGTATAATAGGGTTTTCCGATTAAAAACTAGAATTTGCAGTTGTTTATCTGTGTCCTGTGGCTCACCTCCCTGCACCAGCTGGCGAGCCATGAAGAGAGCAGTGGATCCCGTGGAGCAATTGTTGTTGACGTTGATGATGGGGATCCCAGTCAAACCCAGGCTGTGGTAAATAGCCCTTTGCCCACATGTGGAGTCCCCTGAGAGATTAATGTGGAGGAGGAAAAATCTAAATTTTGGACTACAAATAAAAAATACTCAATATAAATATTGTAGTATATGAGAGACACTTATACACAACAAGGTCTTACCATAGACATATCCCACACAGGCCTGTTCAATGGCAGAATAAGGGATTCCTGCATCTGCTAGGGCCTTTTCACCTGAAGGGGATGAAGTTGTGATATGTCATCAAGCATAGATATACAGGTTGTACATTTTACAAAATATTCTGATATATCTTTTGAAGGGCTGAGCAATGTCCATGAGTGAAGATAATACTGAGTCCATGCTGAGTGAAGATAAGCACCTGCTTCCTTGGCCATATCAGGATAGTCATAGTCCTCTCGGGCTCCAGGCTTGTCAAACTGCAACCAGATACAATAAAGCAAAGATTAAGGGATGGGCCACTTTGAAAATATTGAGATTAATTTATTCAGAGGCTCTTTCTTCAAAATCAGTTTACATGTGTGTAAATCATCTGGCAGATAATCAACAGACAGAAATTATTTAAAGGTGTTTGCAGCATGATTAGGAGCTTTTTTTTTTTTAATCAAATGCTTGTTTAATGCTTCTGGCCTCAATTCTGCATTAGAAAAAAATGTTTATAATTGGAAATTTCTACACAAATTTTGGAGGGTGGTTTCCCAATTTGTGTAGACTTATATGGAGATATTTTGGAAATAATTTTTACACTACTTTAAGGTAATTTATCCCTAATTTCTAATGGAACAGAATTGCAATTAATTTCTTGTGACTTTGAAAAATAATGTGAATATTGGCAATACAGTCTATAAAGCGTTCAAAAAAGATGTTTGTTACACTCTAAGTAGTTTCTCTGATTTATTTTATTGAAATTCTGTGTCCGCCCAAGAACGGTAACTGATACGGATTTCTGTTCCAAAAAATAAACAAGTAGCTTCAAATTTTTTCCATCTTGTCTGAAAATGACAATCCATTTGAATGCTGTGAAACCATCTATTGCTTTTGTTGTTAATGTTATTGTATGTTACTGCATGATGCAGAAAATGCGCACACAGAAATTGTACATGTCATGGCCATTTATATTCTCAATACTTTGTTACCTCTGCCTACAGAATCTCCAAGGAAGCAAATCTGAAAAAAAGCATGCCAATCCTTGACTAGCTCAACAATGCAACAAATAGTGAGTACAAATCTACAAGTAGAATAGGATTCAGTTCAATGTGCTTGCGGCATCCTTGTGGCTTGATAATTTCTTGATATTTAATGACATCCTCCACAAAACCACAAAATTTGTTTTTGAAACTTCTTTGTTTGTTTTTGTACAACACCAAGATATTCGTTACGAAGTGGACCATTAAAAGGACTGGGACGTTTTCAAATCAAATAAGACCACACAAACACTGAAATTGACTAGTCACAGAACAAGATGACAGTACAGCTGCAGTTAGGGTTGTAAAGTGTAACCACAACATGGTTAGTTGCTCCAGTTTAGAAAAGGCGTGGTAGCTCAATATTTTAATTCAGTGTCTTTATTGCTGACTTAAAATCAAGTCCTCCGACGATAATGATCTCTAAGTTAGCGTTAGCTGCCGGGCGACCTTTGCCACACTGTGTGCCTCGGCTCAGCCTTGGACTATGGACTAGAGGAAAAGCGCTGGCAAGAGATAAAATGATTTTGGCAAAATGACCGAAAAAGACGAGGCAGAATGAGAATAATAAGACTGAGTTTGGTTAAAAGGACTCCTGGAATTCTGGACGACGTTGAAAGTTTTACCCAGAAACTTTCTTACAGAACACAAGCAGACTGACTTCCCTGGTACTAAACAAACGTTTAAATTGGCTAACATAGCAGGCTATTGTTTGTACTGTTCAGTTGCAGTCCGTTATTTACAGAGACTTTCCACGCTTGACAGGAATGAGATGAGAATCAAAAAGCACCAAATTCGCTGAAGTTACATTTGAAAGTTTGGGGTGGGAGGGGATTGAACATGTTCATCTGATTGCGATAACAAGTTACCCAACGATGCTAACATCAGGTTTAGCAGTGAGTAGATCATGCTGCTTGCTAGGCTTTAACACGAAGCACCTACGTGATATTTACCTTGGTCATCCCAACGCCGATGACAAACACCCTATTTTTCTTTCCCGGGGCCATTTGGACTTCTCTTCAGCAGCTGTTAGTGGAGACAGGCACTTCCAGGGAGAAGCAAAACACCAATACGCACACAACTGCACAGCTGTCACTGTGCAAAGATCGTCTATAAAAGGATACTTCACTCTGTCAGTGGAGCGTAACGTTTTTGAATAACATTTATATTGATGAGATCAATATCATTACACACTATTCCGCATTCAACATTCAACATCTATTTCCTGTCAGTCAGTGTGACTAAAAAGTGTATTTGTCATAGGTGAAGATGGCCACAAAGTTTTGAGGTCAAAATTATGGTTTTACTCAAATTACATTGTTCTATACCTATGCGTGGATTGTGTTGATTTTACAACAGTCTGAAGACATTCACTTATCCGTGTACATTCATAGCTGAAAAATAAAAATTGAGGTGGCTTAGTTGGGTCCAGATTCCAGCTGTTTACTGGCCACATATGAAAAAGTCAAAAACAAGCATCTTCCTGGCTAAACCACCTTCCGTTCAAAAACCAGTCAAGGTAAACACCCAAACCCTGCTCAATATTGGTTTTACTTTCTTTGTCCTTTCTGTACTTGTGGTCATACTGCTTTCCACAAAGCACATGGAAATACAGAATGCGCAACCTACCTCAGATTCAACTCCCTATTCAGTCACCAACTGTGAGATCAATCATCTAACCATTTCATCAATGGAACGAGTCAGAAACCTGAGCCTGGTGCTTTTTGATTCTCATCTCATTCCTGTCAAGAGCCTGAAACAGGCTCTTACATCATGCCAGGCACTCATCTCTTCCCTTATGGATAAAAAGCGGAAAACATCTCAGATCCACTGACAGAAGCAAAGAAAAACCCCATTCTCAAAATGTCCCCCTCTGCTGTTTTATTGAGGAAATTAAAGTATTGAATGTTGTGGATTTGTCCAGTGTAGTTGCGTCGACTTCCATGGCATTTTTAACAGCATCATCGTTGACAAACCATCTGGATAGAAGATGTTTGGCCACAGAGTTCATTCATCCATCTCTGAAACTCGTCCCACGACATCAGCACTTGACAAACTGATGTGTGACCTCATATATCCCAACTGATTCGCTGACCTTCTCGTCGTAATCTGTCCAGTCCTGAAATGAGAAATAGTTCCTCCTGTTAAAACAGAAATAAGCAAAATACCATGAGGCAGCAAAGCAGCTAATGTTGACTTTACGGACAGAAACTAAAAGGAATAATAGCATGACCAAGCTACCGGAGCTCTGTGATTCCTCACAAACAGAGGACATGGAATTTAGCTTAAAAGGCATGATAGGCAGAAAAAAAGGGGTTGCCAAACAAATTGTTCTACCCAAACTTACTTTTTCAAGTAAATTAATTTCAGGGAAAACTGTTCCAGACTCTGCTCCTTTTGCAGCAAAGCCAGCCTGTGTTTGAGGAAAGAGGAAAAAGAGATTTTCATACTAATTCCTGGTCTGAAAAGATATTTTGACTGCAATCAATTGTGAGTGGAAAAAAATGTGGGATAACTAAAGATCGATTGCCCGCTTTAATTAAAAATTGCACGCTATACTTTAATATAAACAAACAAAAAAGGTGGAAGAAGCGTTCATGGCGTCAAACACAATATGTCTGCTTTTATTCAAGCAATTAAGGAAAATCATATCTCTATATAATATATATAATTTTCTTTAATTGATGTATTTGCTTTCTTTTTTTTGAGTCACAAATGCTGCCTAACTGGGGCCTTCAAAACAAAAGCAGACACATTCTGGTTGACACCATGAAAGCTTCTTTCACCTTTTTGTTTGGAAATAGCTGTTGAACACCTCACAGCTCCATGGACCAACTTTTCATTGACGACTGAAGCCATAAATGTTCTATACCACTATCTGTTTAATGGTTAATGGGATTTTGACAAGTTACAGCAAATGCTGAACTGGGCCTGCGATGTATCAGCTATTTTGTGTATGCGGTTTTTTGCCAATTTGGATTTTAGGGGTCCAGTTGTCACTGCAGTTACTGAAGACGTCTTCAACTGCAAAGTGTACTGCTGTGAAGTAAATTCACTTGATGTTGAAGGAATATTTAGAAAATGTCACAACTGGCAGAGATAACCTAAAAAAAAAAAAAAATCACCTAGAAACTTCAAGGTAATATCAGAGTGTAAACAAGGATGCTCACCTGTGGTTGGAAATCCACAGGCTCCAAACCTCGACACTGAAACTGCACCATTGTCTTAAACCTGTCACTGTCGTCAGCCTTCAGTGCAACACACACACATAATAACGCCATAAGAAACACACAATTCAAACCTCTGAAATTATGACTCGCCATGCTATGAACTATCAAATAGAGCTTGATTGTATTACCATAGATCTAAAAATTGAAAGAAAAAAAAGCCACGATTTCCACAGGATTTGGGGAAAATGACTGTTTACAAAAGAGGTTTCTGTAATGTCATACTTTACCATTAGTGTCTAGAATTCTAATGCACATTGTTAGTGTCTTTCCAAGAACAGATCATTACCTGGCAAAAATAAAAGGTTTTTGACTTTTGTTGCTGATAATTTGTTATTTTACTCAACAAGCATTAGGTTCTTCCTAAATCATAGGGAAAATTCTATGAATAGATAATTACTGCCATTTTTAGTAGGTTTGTTATTTTGTTCTCACTTCTTCCCTTACACAGAAACTGTATGGGACATTAGTTCAAAAGTTGAGTTCTAGGTGTTTCCTTACATTGTAGGGTGTGATTGTATCTTCCAAGATATCTGTATGGAAACAATATTGTTGTCATCACATTTTTCATTCGCACTTCCAGAGTTGTAAAAGGTGATTAGTTGGAGAAAAAAAAAAATGTACAGTTCATACCAATTGAGTTTTCCCTGCTGCAAAGTTTACACTTCTGCACCATGCTGGCACTTCCTCTTCCTCCTTTTAAAGGCACACTCTCCTGAGGGAGAGAGAGAGAAAAAAAAACAAAAACAAATGCAGAATGTTACAGTGGAAGTGAGTGTGTGTGTAGACTTGAATAAACAAAAAACAAATCACTTCCTCACCGCCAGGGTAACATACTGCCACTTATCCGGGATCTCTCCACAGTTTCCACACTTCAGCTGAAGGCAAATGTGTAAAACAATGTGTCTTAGACAAAGCAAGAGCACAGCTTAAATATACACAACTGGAAATATTTACAGTACATTTGGCAACAATTAAGAGGATTGACGGCTGTTGTTCACTAACAAAGGCAGAAACGACCCATGGTCACAAAGCAAGTTCAACACGGCAGGGATAAAAATAAATAAAAATAAAAAAAATTGGTCCTGCCTTTTTCAATATATCACATGATAAAGTATGGGGAGAAAAAGAAAAAAAATCACGACACACACGCACACACACAGTCTTCTTTTCCTCTTGATTGCTCCCCTCAGGTGATGCCACAGCAAATCATCTGCCTCCATCCAACCATTTTCTCTGCATCCTCTCACACCAACTATTGTCCTATTTCACTCTATCCATTAATCCCCTCTTTGGTGTTCCTTGGGACCTTGAGACCTCCTGCGTGGCAGTTCCAACCCTTGCATTCTTCATCCAATACATTTATTATCCCTCCTCAGTGCAGGTCTGAATAGTCTGAAACTGAATGTAATCCCGGTTTAAAAAAAAAATTAAAAATAAAAAAAAAAACTTGTTTGAAATCAATGGATGAGAACACAAAAATAAAATATTGTGGTAAAAGGATGGTCAAAAACAAATGATTTTTCCCGACCCATGATTGATGCAAGGATTGGGATTTTTTTTTTTTTTTTTAAATCACCAATTTAAATATATAAACAAATGCGCCATCTAATCCCACGGTAAAGGGATAGTAAATAGAACACTGATTAATTGGCCGAGCTTGGCAGAGTTCAATTTTTGCAAGGTTATATTGATTTCTTTGAGAAACACGAACAACAATTATTGATGAACAGAATGGGTGCCACGACCGGGGTCTTCCAAACATGGTGACGTAATTTCTCGCGCGACTTGACAGATAAAACTTCCTATGCCAAACTTGCATCGCCACGGTGATGTGCAGTGAAACTCCCGTGTGATACAAACACCAGGTTTGAATCTGATTTTACCTCTCGGCAACAACCGTGCTTTGCAAAACAGAAGAAAATACAGACTTTAAAGATAGATAAATGAGGCGCCTGGAGTAAAACTCCCCTGCACATTGTTCCACGATCGGCTTTTACACCTCAATTCTCACATAACGGTTAACTCCTCCATATATTAGTTTGGAAACGTGAACAGAGGAAACGCTAACCAAGAACGAGAGATGTATAGGTTATTAGTTACGATATCTTCTTTGAAATCAATGTCATAAAAGAATACGTGACAGAAGACGACACACGATATGCTGTGCCATTCAACTAGCGCGTTAGCTTGACAGCGTCCTACCTTTAGAAACCAGCGGAAGTCTTCACCCACTGGCTTCACGTTGGTGATATTCTCCAGAGTGGCTTTGAACTGAAGCCCAAATTTCTGTCATGTATGCGACAAGAGACACATTATGCCTAAAACCTCCAGGGGGATTTCAATGTTTACAATCAGACACGCTGTATCTATACGTACCACCATCTTGCCTGCCCACGTCCACTGCTGCGTTCGAGGATTCTAAGAAGATGGTAATTTAGAGTTGTGATGGGAGACTCTACTAAGGTTCTTGTTTGCCAAGTCCTCACCGATCAAATGGAAAAATCTAATTTAATAACCTTTTTTTCTTTTAATTCCAGCGACACACTATGACTTTAGCTTTGATGTAACAATGTATAGATTATTTTGAAGAGTGATGCATAAAAAGAAAACGGACAACAATGACATCAAGTGGAAATTAAGTAAAATTGCATGTCATAGGTGCTTAATGTACCGTGTGCGACTTTTTTAAAATGACTTAAAACATGAAACATTTTCAATAAAAAGACGGGGACATTCCCAGTATTTGTTTATTGACGATGCAATTGCGTCACAGGTCCTCAAATACCAAGCCAATTCAACAGCCATACAGTTAAACCATTCACTCAGTCGCATGATACAACAAATTTCAGTCTTAAGTTATACAAAAGTGATTCAAAGGTATTCCATTGTAGCCTTAACTCAAAACTGAAACCATTTTTTGGATTTGTTTGGTTTTTTTCACTATTTTGAGCATGAATACTTACTATACATGATAACCTGAGGCAACTTTTGCGGAGGCATTGCGGTGGGTTTTGCAGCTTAACGGCCACAAACCTGGGATGATATTGCAGAGGCATTGAATCCGTCTACTTTTCAAATCTTGAAACAGGGAGTATCAACCTGAGAACACACACCTGATACAACAGCCTTGTTTAACAAACCTGGAATCATTTGCAATTTTTACACTGGTGGGTGGTAAATCACATGTTCAGGTGAGTCACACCGAAACAGGTCACGCAGAGCGCGGGAAAAAAAAAATCTGCGCTCAGCTGTTTTGGCACGTCATTGCAGGGCGTAAAGATAAGCATCGCGGATTTCCAGCGATGCCATTTAGCAGCGTGTTCTTCTCGACTTGTATGAATAAGCAGGCGGAAATGGAAACTAACAACGTGGTTACCTTGCAGTGACGTGTCAAAAAAGGGTTGCTGAGGAGCCGACCATAGGGCCATTCACTGGAGCAAACAAAGTGTCCGACTATCACCTCTGGAGCTGAGACAAGTCCTCACAGTAGTTACAGCCTTTATGCCCTTTGCTTTTTAAGTCTGATATCGTATTGTTTCAAATAAATCAAATAAAATCGAGAAAAAGAAAATGTGCTTCTGATGCTGCAACTATTAGATTAATTGCTGTGGACACCATAATAAACATTTTTCTGTGTTTGTTGGTGTATTTGTAAAACATTACACTGTAACACATTTAACACCAAAGGAATGGGGGGGGGGGTTAAAAAGAAACCAGAACTATGGCCAAGATTGTCAATACAAATACAGTGCAATCCTGGTTTGTTCAAATTCTCTAAATTCACATCCTTTTTGCCTGGAATCTAGACAAACATTTATTTCACGCCCCGGTCATTGGGGGTTCAAGTTTCATCAGACATTTAAAAATAATAAAAAGGGTTTCCCTCTTTTATTCATAGTCAGCATGATCTTCCATGAAGCAGCAGGGAATACATAAAGAAAATGCAGTCTGGGGAGATTCTGTGGGGCCACTGGTAATCAAAAGTCATCACAAGAGTTGAGTTTCTCTTCCCCCACACCCCGGAACAAATTCTAAATTCCAAGTTCAACATTACAATGAATAGAACTAAGAACAAGGAGTAGTCATAACAATAAAAAGGCATTTGAACTCTTTCTGCAAATGATTTTTTTTTCCTCTCTTGCTTATTTTAAATATGACAGTGCCTACAGGCATTATTTACAGCACGACCCCCACACCCCTCTCCCAGGGAAGAGAGGTGAGACGAGGTCAATGAGGTCGGCTGCTGGACTCTGATGTCCGCCTCTGCCGCAGAGTGCTGTGGCCGTTTATGCAGCCATTATGACGCTTGTTTAGTCCGCCATTCAGAATGTCTTGGATGTGCTGTACTATCAAGTTGATGGCCACTGCAAAGAGGAAGAGAGCAAGGGATGGGTTAAATAGAGCACGTTCACAGGGCCTTGAACATTTTTTTATCTGTCTGAAAGGAGGGGGGGGCAGTGGGGCTACATCTGCTCAGAATCAGATTTCTTACCAAGGTTATCTGCTCCCCGGGGAATAATAACATCTGCATACTTCTTGGTCTGGCAGAGAAAAAGATACTCGATGATCTCGTCAAAAGAACAAGTTATGATACAGACCCATCTTCTTTCCCTGGTTATTCATTGGTTTTCATTTGGGATCACAAGAGGTATGACATTTGTCTTGGGTGGAAGAAATAATACCAGTGATACAGTCTATTTCATCATCTGATTAGTAAAGAGTGATAGATTTGTGTAACTTATTTTTAGACTTTCCACTCTTAATCTTATGAGTCAATCACCTTATCAGTTTGCTATTTGATATTTCCAGCTGAAACGCATCTCGACACAAACATCGTTTAGATACTGAAACTTGGCCGAATTTAGGCTTTGGGGTAAACATCTGGAAGTCGACTATTTGATTTAGAGTAGGGATGTTGATTACTAAACTAAATCCGCGTTATTATAAAGCCTTTTTCTGTTGATCTTTTGTTGGCTCCAATTTAAATGTCACACTTAACCATCAACTTGTTTGTGAATTCCAACCAAACTTTAAATGCCTTTATCATGAGCCGAAGTTAGCGCTGTTCTGCAAACATTTAAATACAGCTTAAGTAGCAGTTGACACATCAGGATCCAACTGCCATATCTTTCAAGCTGGATCGGCGAGCATCCTGGATAAGGGAGCATTAGTCAGCCATCCCAGACTGCAGAACTCTAGTCTGAAGTTAAGGCTGCGTTAGTCAATTTAATAAGATTAAAAAAAAAAAGTACATACTGGTAAACAGAACTCCTCGAAAGCGGGTTTCACAAAAGTGATGTACTGAGCCAGAACCTGCTCCAGCTCTCTCCCACGTTCACTTATGTCTCTCAGAACTGAAACAAAGAGCACAATTAATAAATAGTAATGCAAAAATAGGGGGGGGGGGGGGGGGGGGGAAAAAAATAAAAATAAACAAATAATACCGCGCTCAGGTTTTGTGGTTTT